>OY992877.1:184727924-184760424 GCA_963921405.1 Cepaea hortensis
ACACATCCACCCACTCACGTACACATCTATCAACCACTCACACACACACATCACCCACGTGCCCATCAACACATGCATCTCTCGTCTACCCTCCCACCCACACATACCCCAACCACCCAGCCAAACACACATCCCCCATCCTCGCATGCATCCTTCAATCACCTGCACATCTTACATATCCCCCACATCTCCCCTCCCACACAAAACTCCACCCATAAACGCATTCCCCCCACACACACATCCCCCACATACATTCCCCATACACATCTCCGCCCACACATCTCCCCACCCACTCACACATCCTCCACCTACAAACATCCTCACCACCCACACATACATCCTGCACCTACTCACATTTACCCCATCCACACTCACACACTCCCACCCACACAGACATATCCCATTCACAGACACCCCTCACACCGATTACACACCCATCCCTCAACCCACACAATCTCCTACACACCCATTCACCCACCCAAACACACACTCCCTACCCACACCCCTCCCAACCCACCAACACCCACATACTTCCAACTATCCTCTCAAATATCCCTCCTTCCCCCCCCCCCCACACACACACACATATCCCTCACATACACATACATCCAACACCGACTACAAATCCCTTCACACATCCACACATCACCCATTAACCCATACACATCCCCCACATACAACCCCTCCACACATACATTCCCCACATCCCCACACACACCCATATCCCTCACATACACACTCATACACACATCCTCACATCTAGACACATACATGATGCCTCACATGATCACTGAAACTAATAAGAACAAACTCCCACACTTTACACACAATTGAGACAATGACGATTGTCGTGAGAATTCTCGCATTGCAAGAAGTGGAGAAATAATTTTACATATACATTATGTAGCGTAAACTTTAGTGATGCAATTGAACTCTCTCTCTCTCTCTCTCTCTCTCTCTCTCTCTCTCTCTCTCTCTTGCTCTCTCTCTCTCTCTCTCTCTCCCTCACACATGTACATACACACATTCACATACAAAATACACTCGCAAATACACACATATACCCACGCACATACACACACTTACACACATCCATATACTTACGCACACGTACTCACATAACACCGAAGATACACTCCCTCGCATACACTGCATGCATGCACACTTACACACACAATGTGGTGGATGGGTGGAGGCATGTATGTGTATCTGGGTTGTGTGTGTGGTTGGGTGGGGGAGTTGGGGTGAATGGGGGATGTGTGGGTGGGTGGTGGATGTGTCTCATAACATGGTAATATGTATTGTTTATGTTTACAAAATTCATTTGACAATGTTTTCTAGTTATATTTGGTCTCTGACTCAGATCCCTGTGTACAACTCCATACTTGTAGGCCAGCATGGCCGAATGGATAAGAACACGTGTTCTTAAACATCCGGTGTGATGATGCCGAGGTAAGGGGCTCAACCCCTACACCGGGCAGTTTGACCAAAATGCTGACCTATCGTCCTTGCTTGGAGATGTAAATTACAAGTACCTCTGAAGTCGGAGTGCATTCACTTTATGGCAAGTTAGTTAGTTAGTCGACAGATCATACTCGTTGCACATCGGACCATTCAGTCCATAAGTGCTCGGATCCCCTCCTCAGCAAATCCCGCAGCGTGTAGCGGCTAACGACGCCAGTTCTGTGTTGGTTTATCAATCTTCTTTGGCTTCCTGCGTAGTGTTCTTGTTTGGCCACCCCTCTTTTAATTTGCTGCTCTCGCAGTCTGGCCATTGTTGTAGATTCACAGTCATCACTTGGTTCTTGCAAAAGTCTCACTTCTCGTAGAGCATTCAGAATGTCAGCCTGGTCCATGGCGCGTCCGCCCTCAACAGTAGCCTCACCTGCGAGCTTGTCAGCCCGCTCATTTCCTTGTACTCCCGCATGCCCTGGCACGAAGATGAAACTAATCTTTGCCAGCCGAGACCGCTTCAGAGGCAGCAACCATTCTCTTCGGATCGACCCCTCCTCTATCCTCTTGATCATGTTCATTGAGTCGCTAAGGAAACAAGCCCTAGTGAATGTCTGTGTCTCGAGCCATGTTATTGCTTTACTTACTGCCATGACTTCCATGGTCAGGCTACTTGTGGTTTCAGTGAAAGCACCAGAGTCCTCCTTCACAATTCTCCCTCCGGCCCGAGCTGTAAAGGCCCATGAGCTTCTCACATGTCGGATGACCGACCCATCTGTGTAGATGACCGCGTCACTGTCTAGCGAATTCTCGAAAATCAACGCTTGTACTTCAGCCTCAACAGCAGCCGGATTTTCTTGTCTGCATTTTCTATCTAGTTGGATGCAAACTGAAAAGGATGTGCAGAAGTCTGTTGGCACTTGCACCCACTCCTCCTCGCCAGGTTCTAAGTCCTCAAGTGAACACACCTGTTGAAGAATGTCCTCGGCTTGACCCATCCACGACCGTCCTCTTTTTAACCTGCTGCCCTTCACCTTCCTAATTTCACTATGCAGTGGATGCTGTGTGTTTGCGTTAATTCTGAGGTAGGTGCGTGCCCTGCAAACTTGCATTCTCTCTTCAATGGTTGGAAAATCAAGAAGGTAGCGCATCGCCCTGCATGCTGTATCTCTTGTACATCCAAGAATAATGCGCATAGCTTCATTCTGTATCCTTTCCATCCTTTCTATCTGCTTATGGCTGACAGTCAGGATTGCCATTGCATACTCCAAAACAGACATGACCAGCCCCTCGTACAGAAGACATAGATGGCGCTGCTCACAGTTTGCTGCCGCCATCACCCGCATCGCTGCCAAACCCCGCTTGGCCTTTGTTATCACCTGGTCTATGTGCACATTATAAGCAAGGCTTCGATCAAACCGTATCCCCAGGTAATTCATTGCCTGCGTTCTTTCCACCGTCTCTGAACACAGCATTACAGTTGGTGTTGGATTGTTGACAATATGATTATTCAACGAGAACCAAGTCACTGTTGCCTTTGTTGGGTTGACCATTGCCCCAGCTTCATCACACCAAGTACTTATGCGATTAAGTTCGGTTTGTAGCTCCACAGCAACCTCCTCTCTATCCTTACCCTGACGATACACTAAAACATCATCGGCATATGACAATGTCCTGCCAGGTCCAGTGATCTGCTCACTGGTGATTCTCACTGTGTAGGCGTTGAACAGTACCGGAGATAATGGTGATCCCTGTGGTAGGCCAGGATATATTGTTGTTGGTTCCGAAGTCCAACTGCCACATCTAAAAACTATTTTCCGTTGGAAGAGAGCTGCAGCGATCCAACTAAGGAGGAATGGACTTACGTTTAGTTCAAGAAGCTGAAACATTAAAAAATCCAGTGGTACTCTGTTGTATGCGTCCTCAAGATCAATCGCTGCAGCAACGGTTTCAGTGCCTGAGTGGAAACCTTCATAGGCATCATGGGCAAAGACTGCTGCATTGGTCCAGGTTTCTCTTTTTGGACGGTACAGACCCAGGGTAGGTGGGAAAACACCTTGCCTCTCTAGTTGGCTTGATATTTTCCTGGCAATTACCTTCTCCAGCAGCTTGCCTATTGTATTCTTTATGGCAAGGGACACTGTTAATAGGGGAAGCTAATCCACATGCAAAGTTCATTCCAGCATTACTTGAAATAGTGTGTATGGACTACACTTGAGTTCAAAGTTCAGTCCAATGCATGAATATGTATTGCGTATAGACTACGCTTGAGTTCAAAGCAAGGGAGCGCAAATAAAAATCATGCTTCAGAGAATGATCAATCAGACCCACAGCAGCCTGCTGACAATGATAATGATCAATCAGACCCACAGCAGCCTGGTGACAATGCTAATGATCAATCAGACCCACAGCAGCCTGGTGACAATGATAATGATCAATCAGACCCACAGCAGCCTGGTGACAATGCAAATGTTCAATCAACCCACAGCAGCCTGGTGACAATTATAATGATCAATCAAACCCACAGCAGCCTGGTGACAATGCTAATGATCAATCAGACCCACAGCAGCCTGGTGACAATGCTAATGATCAATCAGACCCACAGCAGCCTGGTGACAATGATAATGATCAATCAGACCCACAGCAGCCTGGTGACAATGCAAATGTTCAATCAACCCACAGCAGCCTGGTGACAATGATAATGATCAGTCAGACCCACAGCAGCCTGGTGACAATGCTAATGATCAATCAGACCCACAGCAGCCTGGTGACAATGCTAATGATCAATCAGACCCACAGCAGCCTGGTGACAATGCTAATGATCAATCAGACCCACAGCAGCCTGGTGACAATGCTAATGATCAATCAGACCCACAGCAGCCTGGTGACAATGATAATGATCAATCAGACCCACAGCAGCCTGGTGACAATGCTAATGATCAATCAAACCCATAGCAGCCTGCATCAATATATGAAATTATATCTCGAAATTGTGGCACAAAAGTTGTAAATATTGTCCGAAAACATGTACTTTGTGACTGTGGCGGCACTGAAATTCTGCTAAATAAGTGTTAAAACACTGTACGACTAGTGCCACCTTGGTATCGTTGTTTCCTTTTTACTTGCATCCACAACCCTTCAATTGTTTGGGTGTGAATGTCACTGTGTACAGGGTCAACAAAGTTATTGGCATGAACAACTGCATGATCGTAGATGCCATGGTTTAGTTGACCTACGTTGTTGTAGCCTCGCCAGGCATCGGTGACAATGGTCGTTTCTGGTAAGACGTGATCACTTATAATGCGTTCCAGTGTTGTCGCATCTCGCCTTTCCACAACTTCCAACCAGCAACGACCTCTACCACGTTCAACCAGGCCAACTACCCATTGACCACGACGAAAGTGACCACGGTGGTACTTTCGGTGGAAACAAGTAGCTCTCGTCAACTTCAAAGACCACTGACTGTCCCTGAGCATCAAATCCTCCCAACAATGGATTGTTACACAGCATCCAGTTGTAACACTCTACCCGAGCTGATGGTCTGCCTGGCATTATAATATTTCTTTACATCAAGTAGAAACAAGTGTATTGAAAGCCTCTGTATCAGTATCGGTATCTCCGTATTTATTTATATGTAACTAAGGAAGTAGTCAAAACGGAAGTAATCACACAATGAGGTCCTGTAAGGGATTCTTATTCACTACATTCACTGCGGAACTATTTGGGACCGGAATTCGGAACAGTGCCAAAATGTTGAGTCATTTTCGAGATTTGTTTCGTAAATATGAAATCATCAACGAAAATATAAATTCACGTCGACCTCGGATATTTTGCGTGGCCGCTTAAATATAACCAAACACCGAACCTGCTACATTTCAATAGCGAATCTGAACACTCCGGAGACTGGTAAAAACTCTGAAGCTTATTAAGCTTTGAGGTGTGTTTTTACATCAACATGGTGAGCTGTCTTCATTGAACACGGGACCGTATGAAATCCACTGATAGCTTTCCGCTGACCCTATGATATTCTGTTTCTGATCTTGTGATTTTCAATTGCTTATTCCATGACACTCTTGAGCTAGTTTTATGATATTCTTTTACTGATCCTTTTGTATTCTTTTGCCGATCCTATAACTTTTAATTACTTATCCTATGATTTGGGTGACTCCTATGATATTCTTTTGCTGATTTTGATGTATTCTTTTTTTTTTTTTGATTCTATGATATTCTTTTTTTCATGAGCCCTTGAGGTGCTGTAGCTATGCCTATGAAATTCGTTCATATGCTCTCAAATATGTTTATTTGTTCCGTACGTTCGCCTTGTTATATCCACATGAGGTAACGATTTATTTCTTTTAACTTTGGTTTTCTGCTGTATTATTCACTGTATCAGTCACTGTTAACCTTTCTTGGTCACACCTTGAGACTAAACTGGTAGGATTCATGGACAAAAGAGAGGATGGAAAGCAACATGCTGGGTAGGCAAAAACATGCTGGGTAGGCTGACATCAATTCTGTGTTTTGCTTTCGCTGCTTTGAACTCAAGCGTAGTCCACACACATGTTACTACTACTAGTAGTAGTAGTAGTACTACTACTACTACTAGTACTACTACTACTACTACTACTACTACTACTACTACTACTACTACTACTACTACTACTACTACTACTACTACTACTACTACTACTACTATTACTATTACTACTACTACTACTACTACTACTACTACTACTACTACTACTACTACTACTACTACTACTACTACTACTACTACTACTACCGCTACTACTACTACTACTACTACTACTACTACTACTACTACTACTACTACTACTACTACTACTACAACTACTACTGCTGCTGCTTATACTGCTGCTGCTGCTTATACTGCTGCTGCTGCTGCTGCTGCTACTACTACTACTACTACTACTACCACTACTACTACTGCTGCTACTGCTGCTACTACTACTACTACTACTACTACTACTACTACTACTACTACTACTACTACTACTACTACTACTACTACCACTACTACTGCTGCTATTGCTACTACTACTACTACTACTACTACTACTACTACTACTACTACTACCACTACTACTGCTGCTATTGCTACTACTACTACTACTACTAATACTACTACTACTACTACTACTACTACTACTACTACTACTACTACTACTACTACTACTACTACTACTACTACTACTACTACTACTACTACTACTACTACTACCACTACTACTGCTGCTATTGCTACTGCTGCTACTACTACTACTACTACTACTACTACTACTACTACTACTACTACTACTACTACTACTACTACTACTACTACCACTACTACTGCTGCTATTGCTACTGCTGCTACTACTACTACTACTACTACTACTACTACTACTACTACTACTACTACTACTACTACTACTACTACTACTACTACTACTACTACAACAACTACTACTACTACTACTACTACTACTACTACTACTACTACTACTACTACTACTACTACTACTACTACTACTACTTTTACTACTACTACTACAATAATTACTACTACTAGTGCACTGGACTGATTTATGCTTGTGGATTTACCTATTACCGGTTTACCTCGTCATCAAGCAAACACACTCCGTCTTCGCAGGTAGTTGTAATTTACATCCCCAAGTCAAGGACGAGAAGTCACCACCTCGGCATCAGCGGATGTTTAAAAACCAGTATTCTAATTCATTGTACCAGGCCATCCTCCACTCTCCTCTGACACCAATGTGTAGGAAGATGACAACACATGAGTTGCTGATTAGTCGTGGAAATACACAATCTCTTACGCTAGTTGACGAAACACAAAATGATGATTATTATGATGCTTGTCAAGACGATGATGATGCTGATGATGATGATCATGATGATACATTCATGATGATAATGATGAATATGACAACGGCGCAATTAATGTTTATGGTGATAATGACGAAGTTAATGACGTCAACGACAACGATAAAAGATGACGATGACAATAATGATGCTAATGATAATGATGATGATGATGATGATGATGATGATGATGAGGAGGAGGATGATGATGATGATGATGATGATGATGATGATGATGATGATGATGATGATGATGATGATGATGATGATGATGATGATGATGATGATGATGATGATACCGTCACGATTATAACGAATAATATAATAACGACTCAATTTATTATGATGATAATTACGAAGTTGTGGACGAATGCGAAGTTGTGGACGACAACGACTACGATGATGATGTTTACGATGACAATAATGATGCTGATGATAATACTACAAGGTCACTTATTGTTCAAAAACTACCCTCCTTGTTATTACACTATTAGATCAATGATGATACCTTCACATTTTTTTTTTATTGTTTCACACCACAAGAACACACTTGTCCTCACATGTTAATACTGTAGGATATGATAGAGTTTGCTGGACCGTCATTAAATAATACTACGTATCAGGCACCCCAGAAAGAAAATAAAAATGGAAATTAGTGAAGAACAGTATGGACATGTGGAAGGAAAGGGCACAAACAATGCAATTTATACATTAAGAACACTGTTAGAAAGGTCAACAGAGAAACAGAGAGACATATATTTGTGCTTCATAGATTATACTAAGGCATGTGATCAAGTAAAACATGATGAACTGATTAAAATGTTGGAAGATATCAGCATTGAAGAATATTTACTGGAACCAAGTAGCAGAATTAAAATGAGAAACAAAGAGGGTAGTTACGAACAGATAAAGCTAGGAGTACGACAGGGGTGTGTCTTGTCACCAGATCTCTTCTCCCTATATAGCGAAGTAATAATGAGAGAGATCAAATAGATGCCAGGAATATTAATTGGAGGTTATAATATAAATAATATACGCTATGCACACAGTATTGGTGGCGGATAAATCAACAGACCTACGACAATTGTCGGATATTGTAGTAACAGGGAGTGCAAGGAACGGACTCTCCTTGAATATCAAGAAAACAGTAACAATGGTGATATCAAAGAAAATGGTGACACCAAACTGTGACATAGAAATAGAAAGAACAATTCTTAACCAGGTGGATAATGTTAGATACCTAGGGGCATTTATAACATCAAATGAAAGATGTACAACAGAGATTAAGAGCAGAATAGGGCAAGCAAAAGCCGCATTTCAGAAAATGAAGCGTATCTTATGCAATAAGTCAATATCACTGAATGTGTTGTTGTTTGTCCATCAAGAATGATGATGACCATTCATTTCATCCAGTGGGGTTGAAGGTATGGAGCCGTGGGTTCTAAGATGGCTGATAAGGCCTATTTTGGCTCGAAATGTTCTTTGACAATGTGGGCAAGGAATGCTTGACGTTTCTGGAGGAGGATTTCCTGCAGTGGTTTTTCTGTCCTGCCTTTTCTTCACAGCTCTTGCGTAATGATGCACGCCACGAATTTCGGTCTCTGGCTGCAGCCTCCCAGGTGTCATGATGAATTCCAAAAGCCTTCAGTGAAATTTTCAGAGTGTCTTTAAAGCGTTTCCTCTGGCCACCTTGGGGGAGTTTACCACAACGCAGTTCGCTGGAAAAAATTCGTTTAGGGAGCCTGTGATCTGGCATGCGAGTCAAATGACCAGCCCAGCGAATCTGATTCTTCATCAGTAGAGTGTGGATACTGGGCATGAATGCTCTTTCTAGGACTTCAGTGTCTGGAATCTTGTCTTGCCATTTAATCTTCAGTAGCTTCCTTAGGCAGACTGTGTGGAAGTGGTTTAATTTCCTAGCGTGTCGCTGATAAACAGTCCAGGTTTCACAAGCATATAGCAGTGTGGATAATACAACTGCTTTGTAGACTTTTAGCTTTGTTTGCAGGCTTATTCCAGTTCTGTCCCATACATTCTTGTACAGTCTGCCAAAGGCCACACTGGCCTTGGAAATTCTTGCATTCACTTCGTCATCAATTGTGGCAGCTTGTGACACAGTGCTGCCAAGATAGGTGAATTTGTCCACAACACTTAGTCTATGATCATTCACTTTGATATTCGGCACAGTGTGATTATTCCCTGGAGCTGGCTGGTACATAACTACAGTCTTCTCCACGTTGATATTGAGCCCAAAGTTGGCACAGGCATGTGAGAAAGCTGAAACAATATGTTGCATGTCCGCCTCTGAGTTGGCGTACAGAGCGCAATCATCAGCAAACAGGAGCTCTCTGACGGTGTCGCTGTTAATTTTGGTTTTAGCTTTCAGCCTTCTGAGATTGAATAACTTTCCATCCATACGGTAGTTGATGTCTATTCCAATGTCGTCGTTCTCGAAGGCATTCATCAGCATGGCTGAAAACATGAGGCTGAACAGTGTTGGTACCAGGACACATCCTTGCTTCACTCCATTGGTATCAGGAAAGGGTTCAGACAGTTCGCCATTTTCCTGTACTCTTGCCTGCATGCCATCATGAAATAGCCGCACTATTTGGACAAACTTTCGTAGACAGCCATATTTTGCCATAATCTTCCACAGTCCTTCTCTGCTGACTGTACCAAAAGCCTTGGTAAGGTCAATGAAAGTGGAGAACATTTCGCAGTTCTGTTCCTGACATTTCTCTTGTAGCTGCCTTGCAGCGAAAATCATGTCAACAGTTCCACGTTCTTTTCTGAAGCCACACTGACTCTCATGAAGAATACCTTGATCGAGATGGGCTGTGAGGCGATTGAGAAGAATTCTGGCGAGTATCTTCCCTGCAATTGAGAGCAAGGAGATGCCTCGGTGGTTGTCACAGGATTGGCGGTTTCCTTTACGTTTGTAAAGGTGGACTATTGACGCGTCCTTGAAATCTTGTGGCATGGTCTCGTTCACCCATATGTTTGTAAAGACTTGGTGAAGCTGCTCTGTTAGGACCAGCCCACCTGCCTTGTATATCTCTGCTGGGATGGAGTCAGGACCAGGTGCCTTGCCGCTGGAGAGTTGCTGGATGGCTTTGTTTACTTCCACTATGGTTGGCAGGTCATCAAGTGTCTCATTGGTAGGAACTTGAGGAAGGCAGTTGATGGTTTCATCATCGAAGAAGGAAGTTGCATTTAAGATGTTGCTGAAATGCTCTGCCCAGCGGTGAAGGATTTCTTTCTTATCGGTGATCAATGTTCCCCCATCTGCACTGAGGAGGGGAACTATGCCTGGTGATGTAGGACCATAGACCGCTTTCAGTTTGTCGTAGAAGGTTTTCATATCATGTCTGTCAGCAAAGCCCTGAATTTCATCAGCTTTGCTGCTCAGCCAGGAGTCCCGCATGTGCCGAAGTTTCTGCTGCACTACTCTCTGAATGTTCTTGAAGGCATCTTTTTTTGATGTTGACTTTGGGTCATTCAAATGTGCCTTGAGGAGAAGATGTTTCTCAGCCAGCAATTGGTTGATGTCTTCGGAATTTTCATAAAACCAGTCTTTATGCTTTCGGGGGGCTGGACCCAGGATTTCCATAGCAGTGTTGTAAATTATGTCCTTTAGGGCTCTCCATTCTGTTTCTGTATCCTGTTTAGCTGCAGCATTTGGCTTGAGGCGGTCTTCCAGCATATTTTCAAACGACTGTTGCATTTTCTTGCAGTTTAGGCGAGTGACATTTAGCTTTTTTTTTTGCATTTTCACCCTTTGAGGACGCCGTGGTGGCCTGATGTGAATGTTTATTTTCGAGACAATGAGACGATGGTCTGTCCAACATTCGGCACCACACATGGATTTTGTCACTCTGAAGTCTTGTCTGTCACTCCTCCTGACAATGACATAGTCAATGAGGTGCCAGTGTTTCGAGCGAGGGTGCATCCACGATGTCCTATTTCTCATGGGGAGACGGAAAATTGTGTTCGTAATCAGGAGATCATGTTCGGCACATGTCTGAAGGAGGCGGAGTCCATTGCTGTTACAATTTCAGACTCCATGCTTTCCAATATTGCCACTCCAAGAGGTGGTGTCCGTGCCTACTCTGGCATTGAAATCCCCAAGGAGTATAAGTTTGTCTCCTTTGGGAACAGATGTTAATACATTGTGCAGGTCCTCATAGAACTTGTTCTTGACATCATCTTCGTTGGTCATAGTTGGTGCGTAGACACTCACAATGGTTGCATGCTTCCTTCCATTCAGCAGGGGCAACTTCATGGTCATGAGCCTGTCGTTTATAGCCTTTGGAAATCCAGCTAATTTGCCGACCAGGGCCGACTTAATGGCAAATCCCACACCGGATTGGCGTCTTTCCTCGCTTTTCCTTCCACTCCAGAAAAATGTGTAGCCGGCACCTATTTCACAGATTTGGCCTTCTTCTGCAAGTCGTGTCTCGCTCAAGGCTGCAATGTCGATGTTGTACCTGCCCAGCTCTCTCCCAATCAGTGCTGTTCGTCTCTGTGGACCCGACGCGCCGTCTCTGTCAAGTAGGGTGCGTACATTCCAAGTTCCAATTGTTAAGGGAATATGGTTTACTCTTTTAGCTTTGCTTGTTTTATCTTTGTTTGTATGTCGACCGCAGTTAAGAGTACCCACCAACCGCGGCTAGCTGGTTAGGTAGTGATGGAGCAGACAATGTTTAGGGCACCTTTTCTAGCCCCTTCCTCATGCTATGGAGGTGAGCAGTGTGTTCCTATAGAGGGCTGCTCAGTCGCTCAGGGGTCTGCCGAATCCCACTGCTGTTCCGGTCAGTAGAAAACGACCATATGGCCTGAGCCGCCTGTGTGCAGGTCTGCGACTACGGCTGCCAGCGTACCCACGCCTGCCGCTTCGCCTCTCGCCCATCGCCACAGGGCTTGAAGGTGATATATGACGTTGGATGAAGAATGACTTGCGCGATGACTTGGATTAAAGTGAGGAAGAGTTGCGCAATTCGTCGACCTCACTCTCTCGCCTGAGTCCATCTGAGTCCAGTGGCAAGACAAATCGAGACGACTGTGGCGAAAGCCTGACTGCACCCTCTCCTCTTGCTTATTATTCAGTGTATTATAAAGAATAATTAGAAATGTTATATAAATGTTACGATCACATTATATTTACGGTTTATAGAGTAATTTAGTTTGGCCGACTTATCCTGGCCAACTTCAAACCAACTGACAACTGGCCCGGAAACGACCACTTGCGTATCCTAGTTCCATATCCAGTCTCACTCTTCTGCTAGCATTTGCAGACAGCGGTCGGGGCCCATTTGTGGTGTTCAAAAAGCAACGTTTATTTAAATAGTAAATTACGTAAATAAGTAATAAGAAAGAGAAAATTTTATATTGAACAAGGGCCCCGATCCGTAGTGAGAATCTGATTCTGGAACTAGGTAAGATCAAACGATTATTATTCCTATATATATTTTTGATGTTCATAACAGTTTTGCAATGAATGTGAGGTTACGACATGATGGCCAGCCAATTCCACAAACGGCATGGTTGCCCATAGAATATATATTAGTTAATAGAATATTCAATTTACAACTGAGTTCAGTTGTACAAACTCGTTCTTAATAGAACGAAACACGTCACGTTCTACAATATTCGCATAAATCAGGCGTCTAAATCTTGGATAAATTCAGAGAATATTATCGCTGGCAGACAAAGGAGACACTGCAATGTAGTACAAAACCACGCTAGTTTTAAAGTATACTCGGGTTGAGATACTTTGTTAATATATTAAAATAAGGTTAATATTACTGTTACTGCTAAGACTAGAATATACAGTACTGAATGGAAGGGTTTAAATCAAATAGTAGGTATTTCATCAAAATGGCCTCGCTATATCTAAAACCAGCCCCACGCCATGGCATGACCTAGTTATCATGCCCACGCCGCTTGGGCGCCCATACTGTTCTTTTCTAGATTAGCTCAGTTCTTAAGTACAGATAAGATCTCTTCTCTAGTTAATACCTTCTCAAGAGGAAGACTCTTCTTTATATATAGATGGATACGTGGATGACTATCACCAACCTAGGCAGTATTCATTGGAGACTACTCTCAGGCCTCTCGGAATAAATACGTGGATGTCTATCACCAACCTAGGCAGTATTCATTGGAGACTATTCTCAGGCCTCTCGGAATGAATATCAGTGGAGAGCATATTCAGACACCGTAGTATCTGGAACAATTTCCTTACTTTACAACACACCCTTGTGTCTCTTGCACACTTAGGAGCATCAGTTGTGATTGTTAGGTTTGTGATCCATGTCTTTTCCTATCACATCATCAGTACTTGTCTTGAATATTTCTTTTCGCTGAAGGGAATTGGATCCATTCACTCATATATATATATATATAATTCAGGATCAGACTGTACTCTCCTCATGAATAGAGATAGGCACTGTCACGTACGAGTGTAAATCAATCCTTTCCTTTCTACCTTGTCGGTATGTCCAGTCAGAATAACAGTAGGAATGTCCTAATAATTACAGCTGCCTTTGCCTTATGAGAAGATTATAGCTATAGCAAAATGGTTGAATAAAGATGGAAGAGTGATTCCAGACCATAGCTTACCCGATGTCCTGTTTGACTTTATTTGCAGAGTTGTTGTGGTGCACCCTCGAGCGGCACCCTCATCATCAACCAGCCTCAGCGAGTTCACCCAGAACTATTTGTTGCCTGAGTCAAAGAGTTCCCTTTGCTGTCATCATCAAGTGAGAACTGATGGACCGGAGAGGAAAGCTGCAGACAACTATCGTGGGAGCAATGGATATGAGCTGAGTCACAAACCATCAATCTGACTTCAACCCACCACCGAATGCTTTGCTGTGCTTCTATGATTTCAGAGCACATGAAACTTTGTTTGCTGTATTAGCTAGAACATTAATCCATTTTACTTTTATCTTCCGAGTGGAGACATTTTTTTTTTCTTTTCTTTCATTTATAATTAAACTGTGCGGTCTGATTTGTAGACCATCACACAAAACTTTACCTACTGCCTTTTTCACCTCATAATAATTAATAGTAGTGTAGTGTGTAAGGATAGAAGTTGAGTGAACTAGTTGTGTCTCTCCTGTATGTTATACTTGAGGGCACTGGGGGCTTTTCTTCATCACAGGGTAGCGTGTCACTGCTAACTAAGTCAGCTATCATCTATCGGTGTATAGTGTCCAACTTTACTTGCAATTCCCTGTGCCACTGATAGGAAGGTAGACTCATCTGGGACCAGGATTCATACTATCTAGACCCAATACGAGCCTTTTTGTCTTCTTCTCCTACAGTGGACTGACCTAACCAAGGGTCAGCTTTTCTATCTACATCCTTACCCGTAGGGTTTTCGTATACGGCTGTAGATTACGCGACAGATTGGTGTCTCGTCTCCGGGATTTAATTTTAACCCAATCCTACAGATTGAGCTGCTCCTCTGCGAGATAATTTTTTTTCAATAAGTTCACTGTCAACTGTATAAATTGCCTGTAACACTATAGGTCTACTAGATGATTGTGTAGGTTGGTAGGATTTCCTTTCCACGTAAGATTTCCTTTCCACGTAATTCTCACACTAAGACTAGACGGTTCTAGTATTAGTTGAATGCGAGTAAATATTTCAATTTTTATACGCGAATAAGAAAATATACAGCAAAAGCAAAGTGGGTTGGTGACAGATTGGTAAGTGTGTTTGTTTGTCCTAATTAATTGCTATACATACTATATTAGGGCATTTAATTAAGTTGATTGATAGATAGGGGGTGAGCATTGCTTAAAAGTTTTTTCAGGTATCTCATCTAGGTGCTCAATTATCATGTCATTTGACAAGCAACCCACTACCCAGGAGTTGACAGAGAAAGGGACATTGATGGGATATGAGGGTGATGAGTTGAGGAAGTATATCAGAGAGGCTGAAAGAGAATGGAGGCAAGAACAAAGGGAAGAAAGAATCCGGATGGCGGAAATAGAATCCGAAAAACAGATGAAACAGGCTGAACTGGAGAAGGACAAGGAGTTAAAACTAGCCGAACAGGCGAGACAGCAGGAGATAGAATTAAGAAGACTGGAATTACAACACCCAGATGCTTCAAGATTCAGTAGTGCGAGTTCTCCAGTCTATAGTATAGATACTCCTCCAGCACAGAATGGTTCTCTGGGATCCATGAGTTTTCCTCTGCTGCCATTTGATGAAAAGACTGAGCAGATGGACAACTGGATTGACAAATTTGTTTTGATGGCCGAAGCATATAGCCTGCCCAAGGACAAATGGAATTTAAAAATTTCACAAGGACTCCGCGGCGCAGCGTATGATATATTCTCTAAACTACCTCCTGGACAGGAACGGGATTTCGACTCTCTGAAAAGTGCTCTTCTCAAGAGGTATGAGTTGACTTCATCTGCCTACCGAATGAAGTTCCGAAACGCCAAGCGGTTGCAGGGAGAATCGTATTCCCAGTTTGCTTCACGGTTACATACTTATGTCACCAAGTGGGTGGGACTGAGTGAATACGAGGCAACCTACGCAGGGCTAGAGGAGATGATTTTGGCAGAGCAGATGAGGGAGACAATGCCAAAGCCGATGCAGACTTTTGTGGCAGAAAATGGGGGGACTCGGTTAGCGGAGATAACCTCTCTGGCGGAAAGATACCTAATGGCCCATGGCGAAGCAAATACCACAAAAGCTGGGAGTAGTTCTCATGTTGAAAAACCACAACTCTCTAAGAATTCAAATAACTCTGGTAAGGACAGCAGAGGACAATTTGGGAAAAATGTGGGTCCTCATCAACATCATGGGTTTCAACAATCAGCACAAAACCCACCCACAAACCATAGCGGATGGGGCAAACCTTATTGCAAGAACTGCAAAAATCATGACCATCACACACGGTTCTGCAAGAATAAACCCCAAACCCACTATGCGGCATGCCTAGCTACGGGAACCGGAGACCACCCCAACAAGAAATCTGGGAGCAATGTTAGACCTCCTGTGGTTGAAACTATTATGGTAAATGGGAGTCAGGTGCGATGTCTATATGATACGGGACTCCAGTATGATTCAGTTATCGCAAAATACCTAGTCAAACCCGGCCAGCTAACAGAACAGACCGTTACAATAAAGGGGGCCACCATGAGCTCTGAGACAATAGAGGTGCAGATTGCAAAGGTAGATGTGGAATCTAAATATGTCACTGGGACGATTTCTGCAGCAGTGATGGAGGATCCAGTGTACCCATTCATGTTAGGATGTCGGTATGTCTACTTGGGCGAACCAAAATCACCTATAATTGTTGCAGCAGTGCAGACCAGAAGTCAGACAGCAGTGTCGAGTGAGCCTGATCTTCGTCTTAATAATCCACTACCTCGAGAAATTCGGGCTGCCCAGGCAGAAGACCCAACACTGAAACCCTGCTTTGGTAAACTACCTAAAGCACGGAATCCACCTAAAAGGGGCGAATTTTATATGAAAGAGAAGCTTTTGTACCGGCGGGCGGGAACCAAGGATCACGACCACGGGCAACTTGTTGTTCCATATAAATTCCGGAATCAGATATTACATATGGGTCACACCATATCTTTCAGTGGACATATGGGAGTGGGTGCCACTACTCAGCGTATTACATGCCACTACTTTTGGCCAGGAATGTCCGCCGATATTCAAAGGTATGTCAAGTCCTGTCCAGAATGCCAACGGGTCTCACCTAAACATTGGACCGCCCCAGTAACTTTGGGCGAAATGCCAATTTTGAGTATTCCGTTTGAGCGTGTTGCCGTGGACATTGTTGGTCCTCTGCCACGCTCCAAGAGGAAGAATGCATTTATTCTAACTCTAGTTGATACATGCACTATGTGGTCAGAAGCCATAGCTCTACCTGGAATAGATTCCAAACGAGTAGCGGATGCCCTAGTGACTATCTTCACCAGATTAGGTTTTCCTAATCAGATTTTGACAGACAATGGTTCGCAGTTCCGTGGGAAGTTAATGGAGGAAGTCTTCAATACCTTTCGGACTCGCCATATCCATACAAGTCCCTACCACCCTCAAGCTAATGGGACGGTGGAACGCTTTAATGGAACCCTCATGTCGATCCTACGTAAGCTAGCACAGGAGAAGCCAGAATGTTGGGATGAGTACCTGCCCGCGGCATTATTTGCATACAGGGAAGTACCACATGCCTCGACAGGACTTCCACCTGCTACACTATTATTTGGTCGACCCATAAAAGGACCGCTGGAGGCCTTAATGAGGACTTGGACTGAGGAGGGAGCTGATGAAACTGTCATCACTGCTTCCCAGTATGTTGAGGAGTTGAAGCAAAAACTGGAGACAGGCTGGAAATTGGCAAATTCCAACCTGCGTCGTGCCAGAAAGAAACATGCCTCATCCTATAATAAGAAAGCCAAGGACCGTTCTCTGGAGGTAGGAGACAAGGTCTTATTACTTTTACCCCAAGGGAGTAATAAGCTGGAAATTGGATGGCAGGGACCTTTTCCCATCATAGAAAAAGTATCCCATACAAACTACAAGATTGCTATTCGAGGAAAACAGAAAGTATTCCACATCAACTTACTTAGAAAGTATGCTGAGAGGGTAGCAGATCCACCGGTGCATCTGATGGCATTATCGGTGGCAACTGAGGTAGAAGGTGGAGAGGACTCAGGTGTAGAGTATCCGCTAAAACCCCAGGAGACCATGAAGGATGTCGTCATCAACCCTGACTTGGAGACGTCTGAGTTGGAGAAGATAAAGCGAATTCTAATGTCTCACGCCCCGGTGCTAACGGATAGGCCAGGTCGGACTAAGCTTGTAGAGTTTGACATGAAATTAACAAACGCAGATCCAGTCCGCCAAAAGTATTACCCTGTTCCCTATGCAAAACAGGAGGCTTTACAAGCCGAAATAAATTACCTATTAAAAGAAGGAATAATTTCGCCCTCGGAGTCACCCTATAGTGCAAGTGTGGTGCTTTTGAGAAAACCCAGCGGCGAGCATCGATTGTGCATCGACTATCGTCAGCTAAACGGAGTCACAGAATTTCAAGCGGAACCTTTACCGGACCAAGGATTACTGTTCGCAAAACTGAGTAAAGCGAAGTATTTTTCCAAGATAGACCTCAGTAAGGGGTACTACCAGATTCCAGTAAAGAAAGAAATCCGACCGTATTTGGCTTTCAGCACAGCTGACGGCCATTACGAATTCAACGTGCTCCCATTCGGGCTGAGCAACGCTCCTGGTGTGTTCACCCGAATGATGAGATTGTTATTAGATCCATTAAAGGACCCGAGTATCAGTAACTTTATGGATGACATCCTCATCGCCTCGGACACTTACGAGGAACACCTGCAGTCCATCGACAGACTGTTAAGGAGGCTGGCAGAGACAGGGCTCACCGCCAGACCAGCAAAATGCCAGCTCGCTTTCCGGCAGCTGGAATTTTTGGGGCATACAGTGGTTCAAGGACACATGCGCCCAGAACAAAAGAACGTAGATAAACTACTCAAGGCTACCAGGCCCAGGACCAAGAAAGATGTCAGATCCTTCGTATCCCTCTGTGGATTTTATCAGAAGTTTATCAAAAACTTCAACGTTTTAGCTGCGCCATTAACAGATGCCACTAGGAAAGGAGCACCTGAGCAAGTTAAGTGGACGCCAGCGTGTGAAGAGGCTTATACTACGCTGAAGGACAGACTAACAGCGAAGCCTATTTTACAATTACCCGACTTGTCGTGCCCATTCACCTTAAGGACGGACGCGAGCAATGTGGGAATTGGAGCAACTCTTTTACAAAAGGGTCGAGATGATGGCGAGATGCTGTTTCCAGTAGCTTACGCTAGCCGCAAGTTAAATACAGCGGAAAAGAACTACTCCACCATCGAGAAAGAATGTTTGGCTCTGGTATGGGCTATACAGAAGTTCCAGCCGTATCTATATGGAACCAAGTTTATTGTACAAAGCGACCACCAGCCTTTGATGTTCTTAGCCTCATCCAAACAATTAAACACAAGATTGATGAGGTGGTCACTATTACTGCAACCTTATACTTTCACCGTGGAATATATTCCTGGCAAATATAATGTTGGAGCAGATTTCCTAAGTAGACACTGCTCTACAGAAGACGAGGTTGTGGCTACGTTACTCAGTGTTCCCATACACTAGCTTGAAAGCTAGCAAACGAGAGGGCTTAGCCAGATTGTAAAAGTCCGTGTCACGTACTTTTTTCCCTATGGGGGACATCTGTGGCGAAAGCCTGACTGCACCCTCTCCTCTTGCTTATTATTCAGTGTATTATAAAGAATAATTAGAAATGTTATATAAATGTTACGATCACATTATATTTACGGTTTATAGAGTAATTTAGTTTGGCCGACTTATCCTGGCCAACTTCAAACCAACTGACAACTGGCCCGGAAACGACCACTTGCGTATCCTAGTTCCATATCCAGTCTCACTCTTCTGCTAGCATTTGCAGACAGCGGTCGGGGCCCATTTGTGGTGTTCAAAAAGCAACGTTTATTTAAATAGTAAATTACGTAAATAAGTAATAAGAAAGAGAAAATTTTATATTGAACAAGGGCCCCGATCCGTAGTGAGAATCTGATTCTGGAACTAGGTAAGATCAAACGATTATTATTCCTATATATATTTTTGATGTTCATAACAGTTTTGCAATGAATGTGAGGTTACGACATGATGGCCAGCCAATTCCACAAACGGCATGGTTGCCCATAGAATATATATTAGTTAATAGAATATTCAATTTACAACTGAGTTCAGTTGTACAAACTCGTTCTTAATAGAACGAAACACGTCACGTTCTACAATATTCGCATAAATCAGGCGTCTAAATCTTGGATAAATTCAGAGAATATTATCGCTGGCAGACAAAGGAGACACTGCAATGTAGTACAAAACCACGCTAGTTTTAAAGTATACTCGGGTTGAGATACTTTGTTAATATATTAAAATAAGGTTAATATTACTGTTACTGCTAAGACTAGAATATACAGTACTGAATGGAAGGGTTTAAATCAAATAGTAGGTATTTCATCAAAATGGCCTCGCTATATCTAAAACCAGCCCCACGCCATGGCATGACCTAGTTATCATGCCCACGCCGCTTGGGCGCCCATACTGTTCTTTTCTAGATTAGCTCAGTTCTTAAGTACAGATAAGATCTCTTCTCTAGTTAATACCTTCTCAAGAGGAAGACTCTTCTTTATATATAGATGGATACGTGGATGACTATCACCAACCTAGGCAGTATTCATTGGAGACTACTCTCAGGCCTCTCGGAATAAATACGTGGATGTCTATCACCAACCTAGGCAGTATTCATTGGAGACTATTCTCAGGCCTCTCGGAATGAATATCAGTGGAGAGCATATTCAGACACCGTAGTATCTGGAACAATTTCCTTACTTTACAACACACCCTTGTGTCTCTTGCACACTTAGGAGCATCAGTTGTGATTGTTAGGTTTGTGATCCATGTCTTTTCCTATCACATCATCAGTACTTGTCTTGAATATTTCTTTTCGCTGAAGGGAATTGGATCCATTCACTCATATATATATATATATAATTCAGGATCAGACTGTACTCTCCTCATGAATAGAGATAGGCACTGTCACGTACGAGTGTAAATCAATCCTTTCCTTTCTACCTTGTCGGTATGTCCAGTCAGAATAACAGTAGGAATGTCCTAATAATTACAGCTGCCTTTGCCTTATGAGAAGATTATAGCTATAGCAAAATGGTTGAATAAAGATGGAAGAGTGATTCCAGACCATAGCTTACCCGATGTCCTGTTTGACTTTATTTGCAGAGTTGTTGTGGTGCACCCTCGAGCGGCACCCTCATCATCAACCAGCCTCAGCGAGTTCACCCAGAACTATTTGTTGCCTGAGTCAAAGAGTTCCCTTTGCTGTCATCATCAAGTGAGAACTGATGGACCGGAGAGGAAAGCTGCAGACAACTATCGTGGGAGCAATGGATATGAGCTGAGTCACAAACCATCAATCTGACTTCAACCCACCACCGAATGCTTTGCTGTGCTTCTATGATTTCAGAGCACATGAAACTTTGTTTGCTGTATTAGCTAGAACATTAATCCATTTTACTTTTATCTTCCGAGTGGAGACATTTTTTTTTTCTTTTCTTTCATTTATAATTAAACTGTGCGGTCTGATTTGTAGACCATCACACAAAACTTTACCTACTGCCTTTTTCACCTCATAATAATTAATAGTAGTGTAGTGTGTAAGGATAGAAGTTGAGTGAACTAGTTGTGTCTCTCCTGTATGTTATACTTGAGGGCACTGGGGGCTTTTCTTCATCACAGGGTAGCGTGTCACTGCTAACTAAGTCAGCTATCATCTATCGGTGTATAGTGTCCAACTTTACTTGCAATTCCCTGTGCCACTGATAGGAAGGTAGACTCATCTGGGACCAGGATTCATACTATCTAGACCCAATACGAGCCTTTTTGTCTTCTTCTCCTACAGTGGACTGACCTAACCAAGGGTCAGCTTTTCTATCTACATCCTTACCCGTAGGGTTTTCGTATACGGCTGTAGATTACGCGACAACGACTGGAGGCGAATACAGGTGCAGTGAATGACCAGGGCGCTCTACGTGCCTTGCCGTGCTCATTACGTTCCACAACTCTTTGCAGGTAAACGCCGTCTTGCCCGTTGAATCAGGAATGATTTCTTCTCGCAGTCTGCCGAATCCTGTCTTCACATGCTGGGTAGGCATACCCTAGTTTACCTCTTGGTTTGACACCAAATCGGATGCCCATGCCTGGTTTAGCCAGCCTCTCACAGCTGTTGCCCGGGGGGTGGCCGCTGTCGCATGCTGACAGCTACTAGGAGCCACAGGCACGAGCTGGGTGTCAGGCTTGGACCAGTGGGGGATGGGTCCTGAAAAGGACATGAGAGTCAACCTTACCAAAGGTGCTACCAATGCCTGACACCCCGTACCCCCCCCCCCCCCCCCGTACCCTTCACTGAATGTAAGAGAGTGCTGAAATGCCATGTTGAACCAGTTTTGCTGTATAGATCTTGGAGTGTAAAATGAACAAATTAAGAAGAATTTAGAAGCAACAGAGATGTGGTTCCTGAGACGAATGTTGCGAATTAAATGGACTGCCAGAGTAACTAACAACGACTGCCTGAAACAGGCTAATGACACTAGAACATTATATACAACAATAAGAAAGAGACAAACATCTTCTTTGGACATGTGATGAGAAGAGAGGCATTGGTGAACATTGTGACAACTGGAAAGATCGAGGGGAAGACAGGCAGAGGCAGACCAAGAGAAATGGTGCTGGATGGATTGAGACGGTGGCATGGAGGAAAATCAGCAGCAGATTTGATCCAGGAAACCAAAATCCGAGATCTGTGGAGAGCCATGAACGCCTACGCCAACTGGCAGGATACTTGATGATGATGATGATGATCAGGCACCAGAATGCCTGCTGCAGTTTATGAAGTATAGCAAATAGTAGTCATATGAACTTCACCGTGGAACAAGTTCGATAGGAGACTTCGGATCATCAGAAGTCTCCCCCCCCCCCCCCCACTGACTGTTCATCACAATGCCCCTGCCATGCTTGCTTTGTGGTGGAGTTCATACTAATAGTGTAGGTTTGGATACTAAAGAGAAATAAACCAGGTATGTTAAAAAAAGTACCTGCATCGATGGAGATTTCGAGCACACAGCCATCGGGCAGGTCAGATCCTCACCATGGCTCCCACTGCGAAAGTATAACCAGAAATAATACAACCCTAACCAAGGAACAAAACAAGCAAAACAATTGATTAAAGTTACTAGTTATGATTGCCGGCTTCGCAGGACATGTCCCAAACTCTGGTTATCCGGCGTTTAAGAGTTAATTTTAATTCGACTTTCGTAGCTCATTTATGTATCAGTGTCATCAACGGTCTCTAGAACCTCGCTCCCACCCCTCCCTCGATGTGTCTCCACCTTGTCACGGTGGTGGGGGGGGGAGGCTTGAGTGTCCCAGTGACCATAAGAGCTATGCCGACGGAAGCACAGCTACATGTCTGATAGGTCTTAGGGTAGGGGCCAGACCAAGAGAGACAAAACCTGCTGCTCTGCAGGTAGACTGAGGATAGCAGTCAAAGTCTAATTCTGGCGCACGATGCCACTAAATTTTGGTCCGGACACATACTCTAAGGCTCTCAGCTGAGGGATATGGCTGAACGCCTCTAAGCCATAAACCCTCGGATGTGAGAGCCGGGCTGATACCCACCTACCGAAAAATGGAGGTGAGATGCTGAGCACGCTACATGCTTAGTTCAGATAACTGTTCAAAGGCTCTCAGCTGGGGGAAATGATGGATCCCCGGATGAGAGAGCCTGGTCGCTTCGCTCACTGATGCACGGAGGTAAGGTGCTGAGCCGGCAGCACATATAGCCTGCCTCGTGAGCGGTACTTAAGGTGGCAAATTCTTGTCGCACGAAGTTACGATGAAAGTATTTATCTATACCCATAGAGCGAGCGTAGTCAAAGGTGGAAAAACGTCTCAAAAACACGAAATGGAACGCTGGCTAGCGAATCTATCACGTGGTAGTCCGAAGCGAAAGCATGATGAGTGGATGTCGTCCGCAGACTGTCCGTCCCTGGTTTGTGTGGGAAGCGACCAGTGGCAAAACGAAATGCCCAATACATGGAAGTGAGGAATTAAAGCAGCCATGAGCTGGATATGGCGATTCCTCGGGTGAGCCCAGTCTCAGAGCGCCATATGCCGGCTCTGCATTTATTGAAGCCTCCTTGGATAGCTGGGAATGCCTATGGTCTGCCCCTGCCTTCCCTTGAGGGTTGACCGTGTTGTCTTTGACCGTTCTACCTCGACCAGCTGAGTTGTGGGCGACACCACGGCAGTAAAAGTCTAACGTCTCTCGAAACCCCTGGAAGGCAAACCCGTAAAAATGCCCACTGAAGTCGGATGTGCTGGCCTATGGGTGCAAATAAATCAGGCACAACGCATAAACGACCGAGTGAAATTTCTTTCTTGGTCGGAACAGATCTGACTAACTAGTCTTCTGAATGTCCTTCACGTTCGGAACAGCTATGAATAGCTAGATTCCGATTGTCCCTCGTGCTAGGAACAGCTCTGACTACCTAGGTTTCCGAATGCCCCTCGTGTCCGGAACAGCTCTGACTAGCTAGTTTTCCAAATGTCCGTCGTGTCCGGAACAGCTCTGACTATATTGTCCCCGGGCATAACGACAAGCACATGTTCGAATCGTAAATTCGCTAAGTGGATACCGTCTGCTGACAGGTCTGGTTTGTGCGGGAACGGCCCGTGGGGAACGAAATGCCCAATATATTGAAGTAAGGAATTAAAGCAGCCATAAGCAGGACGTGACGATTCCATCGGTGAGCCCAGCACCAGGGCGCTATGTGTCGGCTCTGCAACTGTGGAAGCCACCCTGGATGGCGGAAAATGTTATAAACTGTCCCTGAATTCCCTTGAGGGATCACCGTGAAGTCTTCAACCGTTCCAATTTGACCAGTTTGGATATGGACGGTACCACAAAAGTGAGAGTCTCTCAGGAATGCTAACATGGTCAAAAATGCACACAAAGGTCGGATGAGTTGGCCCAAGGGTTTCAGCCCAAGGGTGCATAACAACACACCGCAATCACATCTGAAAAAACACTCCGGATGAACGCAAAGAAGAAGAGAAGAAGAACCTTGCTCTTTTCTGTCTTAGATATTCTTATTTGGTAACACCACTTTATTATAAATATTTGTCAACACATATTTCTGCATGCCAGTGCACTATTAAACGCAATCTTTAGTCAACCTTAAGTCCTATATTCCCCGGGGATGTTTTCGACTTTCTGTTAAATTAGTTGTCATCATGTCAATACGAACCAGCGCTTCCACGTGTCTTATGCCAAGCGGGCTCCTGCTGACACAGAAACGACCTGACCCCTCTAGCAATTGAGCGCTGTTTCGTCCTAAGTGGCTCCTCACTCCCTCCCACAACTTTGTAAGCAGCGCGTAAATATATATCTAGACACACGCATAATCAAGCAAACACGTGTCATGCGGCAAAATGTGGACGTGGCTCATAGATAATTTTGAAATCACTAAAGACGAAAATGTGTGGTCTTGAGCTCAAATGCTGCTACAGAATAGTTCTTAGAATGTCGTGGACCAAGAAGGATAACAATTCTAAAATTATACAAAATCAGAACATCGAAGAAAACTGGTTCACAACCTGTATAATGTCTCAGAAACTAAAATACTTTAGCCATATTAGCGTCACAGTGGCTGGGACAGAACAGTCATGGAACTTATGGTTCCCGATAGAAGACTCAGAGGTCGACCAGCAAGAAGATGGACACGGGACTTTGTAGACAACTTTGGCCTGAGAGTGGACGAGGCAGAAGCATTGGCAAAAGATCCAGGGACTTTCCAACGCACGCGATGAAAACCATGTTCTACAGATGACTTTCTACACAATAATGACTAATCGTATATCCAGATAACTATCATCAAGTAAATGTATATCCAGACAACATGCATTAATCGTATTTCTAGATAAATATCATGAAGTAATTGTATGTCAAGACACATATTTTTAAGTAACTGTATGTCTTGACAAATATCAAGTATATGTACGTCTAGTCAACAATCATTAAGCAATCGTATGTATGGACATATATAATCAAATAGGTGTGTGTCAAGACATATATTATTGAATAAACGTATGGCTAGACAACAATTATCAAGCAAATGCATGTCTAGATATCTATCATTAAATAGTCATACATCTAGACAACTATCATAAACTGAACGTATGTCTAGACAGCTATCAAGAAAATGTATGTCTAGACAACTTTTGTTATTGGCACCTTGCCGTCTTGACAGGCGATAGTTTGTTACAGTGTCCTTCAAAAAGGCATAATAACTACAACCCATGGCGGTGGCGGATGTGGCTGATAAGGCCAATTTGCGCTTTAAATGTTCGTCCACAGAGGATGCATGTGAACATATGGTCATTTCCACCATCATGCACCATTTTACGTCTCACACGCTCGGTATGTGTTTTATCTGTAATAATTTTTCCCTTTGACTTCATTCCATTTCTGATATTTGCCCTCCATGCAACACGTTCAGCGGCGACTTGCTCCCAATGTGCATTATCAATGCCTGTATCAGTCATGTCCCGCTTACACACATCTTTGTATCGTAGTAGAGGCCGATCCTGAGATATCTTACACATCTGTAATTCACCAAAAAGATGTCCTTTGGTATTCTACCATTATCCATCCTCCTAACGTGTCCTATCTATCTTAGTCTACGAAGACTGAGCACGGTATATACCGTCACACAACCTGATCTTTCCAATACTTCAGTATTTATGATTTTGCCTTGCCACTTAATACCTAGTATTATTCGCAATCACCGCATATGAAAGCTATTTAAACGTTTCTCTTGGTGTGAGTAAGATGTCCAGGCTTCACTGCCATAAAGAATAGTACTAAGGACACAGGCTTGATAGACAAGAACTTTTGGTTTGGCAGTAAACTTCCTGTTCTCCCAGACTCTTTTTCTTAACCTGTTCATTGTTGCTGCCTTACCAATATTGATGTTGATTTCCTGATCCAGGGATAATTTGATATTTACCTCTGATCCTAGATATGTAAAATGGTCTACTATCTCTAGTTCGGCGTCATCAATAACGATTTATAGTACTCCATGTGGACCTTGTGACATAATCTGTGTCTTCTTTTTGCTAATTGTTAAACCAAATTCATAACAACATTAGAGAATGCAGATAGTAGACGTTGTAATTCTTCCTCAGAGTGGGTCGTAATTGCAGCATCATCTGCAAAAAGCAACTCTCTGATCAGTACCCTCCTAAGTTTGGTCTTGGCCTTCAATCTCTGAGCATTGTAGAGGTCTCCGTCTGAGCGTGAGTGAATGTATATACCACCATCCTGATCACAAAAGGCATATTTCAGTAGAAGTGAAGAAGTGAAAAGTATATTCCAAAGAGGGTGGGAGCTAGTACACAACCTTGCATAACTCCACTCTTGATTTAAAAATCTTCTAAAGTTGCACAATCAAACTTGATTATACCCTTCATGCCTGTGTGGAACGATTCCACAATGGACAGAAGAGTTGATAGGCAGCCAATCTTCTTTAGCCTTGAACAGACCCTCACGACTGACAAAATAAAATGCCTTTGTGAGGTCGATGAAGGCAATAAACAGTGGATGATTCTGTTCACGGCATTTTTCTTGTTGTTGTCGCAATGAGAATATCATATCAATGGTAGACCGGTTCTGTCGGAAGTTACACTGTGATTCGTGGTAGACTTAATCTCCTAAGATTTGAAGTCTGCGCAGAACAATTCTGGAAAATACTTTCCCAACAATACACAGAAGTGAGATACCCCTATAGTTGTTAAAATCGCTCCGATCGCCCTTGTTATTGTACAGTGTTATGTAGCTTGAATCTTTGAAATCCTGTGGGACTTGTCCTTCTCGGCAGCATAGCTCTATTATCTGGTGGATCTGTAGAGTGAGTGTGTCTTGCCCGCTCCTGATAACTTCCATTGGAATCCCATCCTTACCTGGGGCCTTGCCGGATGCAGGTTCATTTATAGCTCACTTAACTTCTATGATTGATTGTTTGATTGATTTAGGAATCGACATCACAGCATTCGGGTCATTCCCATAAGCGCTCCGTCCCCATCCTCAGCAGCCAGCGAAGAGTTCCAACACCAATAGTACCAGTCACTTCTATTATGGTAGGAAGTGTCTCCAGGTGGTCAAGAGTTGGTGGGGCCTCTATGGCGCTGAGGGCATCATCCGTTAGTTAGGTCTCACTTGAGTAAAGCTTCACATAGTGCTCTACCCATCTATCCATCTGCTGTTTCTTATCAGTGATGATTTCTCCAGTCAAGGTTTTCAGTGGTGCACTTCTTTTGATCATTGGACCACAGGCTTTCTTTATTCCTTCATATATGCTTCTGATGTTTCCCTTATCACTTGCATTTTGAATAGATTCACATAACTTGATCCAATAGACGTTTGCACACTGCCTGGCAGTCTTTTGCGCATCCTTCCTAGCTTGCTTCAGCTCACTGAGAGTGTTACGCGTTGTTCTTTCCTTGTTCTTCAAAGAGCTATATTCTTTTTTTCAATCAAGGGCTTCAGTGTCTGGTTGTTTGCCGCAGACCAGTCCTGCCTCTTATGATCCAAAGTGCCGAAAACCCCCACTGCTGTTTTATAAAGAGTTTCCTTATGTTTACCCCACTTTTCACTTGCTGTACAATTTTCTTATGTACCAGTGAAAGCGTCTTCAAGTTTCTGTTGGAACTCAAAGCACTTATCCGGATCGTGATGTTAATAATATTAATCCTGGGGCTGGATTTATGTTTAGCTGTGTAGATTCTCTTTGGTATCTGTCTAACCCTTGCAACAACCAAATAATGATCCGTATCACAGTCAGCACTGTGGTAACTTCAATTTTATGATGTTTGGTTCAGATGGTGTCTTCGTGTGATGATGAAGTCCAGCTGATGCCAATGGCCGGATCTTGGATTTCCATGTGACCTTATGCAGCTATTTTTTTTTTTTTTTTTTTTTTTTTTTTTTTTAAAGAGCTTGTAATGCATATGACATTTCTGGTACAATGTTCCAGCATCCTTTGCAAATTTTCATTCATGCGACCGATGTTGTATTTTTTAAGGCACACTGGCCATGAACTCGAGTCCTTGCCCATACGAGCATTGAAATTACCGAGCATATAAATGTAGTCGGATTTTGGAACTGCTTTGATCACAGAGTCTAACTCCTCATAGAACGAATCCCTAATATCATCAGGGGAAGTGAGTGTCGGTGCATATGCAGTGATCATGGTGGCAAAACCACAAGAGGTTGCCAAGCGCAGGGATAATAGTCTTTCATTACCTCCAGCTGGAATTTCAATCATTCATAGTAGCGAATTCTTCACTGCAAAGCCCACACCATGTTGTCTTTTTTCTGCCTGCTCTCTACCCTTCAGAAAAGGTTTAATTGTTTTCCCTGAGTGACCATTACTCAGCGAGGCGAGTCTCCTGCAGGCCAGCAATATCAATATTAATACGATTGAGTTCGGCATCAATCACAGCCGTTTTTCTCACATCGTCAATATTCGTCAGGTCAGTGAGAAATCAGTGGGTTCTTACGTTCCAGGTTGCAAGCCGTAGCGTGAGTTCATATTTTTTTTCTTTTTAGTAATACCTAGTGCATTGGTTTTACAGCCTGCGATTCAGATCTTGTCCTAGCTCCAAGCACCCATTGAAGCAGGCAGGCTGTGGCGGATCAGCACCCAATTGGCTGGGGGCTGCTCAGCTTGAGGCGGGCGGTTGTTGATTAGTGACACCGGTAGGTGTCTCCCACCGTCAGAGGCAACCCTTGACGCAACATGTCTACGCCAATTGACAGTTACTTTATGATATACTTTATTTTCACAAACGTAACATGCTGTAGATATTTCCCGCCGACAATTAAAGCCTGAACACCGCAACAGGATTGTTTGTTCCACAATTGTACGATCCAAGATTTAATATACCCATTGGCAATGAAAAACGTGAACCGGAAAAAACACCGTATAAATAGCAGCACGCAAAGCGACATTGTCTGTTTGTTTATCAGCCAGCATGAGACATAAGACCTGAAACATTGGAAGGAGTGAGAGAGTTTCAAAATTCACGAGAAAAGAAAATCCTCAGCCTACGACAACGCTTGTGAGAAATTGCATCTCATTCAGATCATGAAACGGTCGACACGTTGAAGTCATTCTGATAAATAAGGTAAACACCATAGTTGCTTTAATTTATTTTACATCTTAGATTAGTGTGAGTCTTTTACCCAGAAGAAGAGTTGGTAAGTCGACTTGTTATAAAACTATGTGGTGAGTCTTAATAAATTAATTTAGTAGGAGACTAAAATATAATATATTTAAATGTTACAGTTTATACACACACACACACACACACACACACACACACACACACACACACACACACACACACACACACACACACACACACACACATATATATATATATATATATATATATATATATATATATATATATATGAACTGTGCATTAAGAAAAACCATTGTGAGTTTTATTTTTCTCCCAAAGTAAACAACTGATGTAATGTATAAGCATTAGTCCAAGTTGTACATTTATTTCTTTTTTTTTGTTGTTGTTAATTTATTATCATTAGTCAGTAGATTTACTTTTTGACATGAGCACATGAACAAACAAATAGTTTTCTTGTAATTCATAAACACATGAGAACCAAATAGATTCTAAAGGGATCATAATTTTGTGAGTTGAGTTAAAGCACCCAACTGGTGAGGCAAATGTATTTCAATGTTGGCAACCATGGGGAATAATAATATTTGTGCCACAAAATAGTGCGTAATCAACCACCATGCAAGAATTATTATAATTCATAATGCCTGAATGTGAACTGGAGAATATCACATAAATTGTATGTATTTAATGAGAGCATGTGGTGACTCATGGATTTCATGTTGCTAAATCCTTGGTGAGTTTCATAAGTGTGCCTAATCATGCCTAATATCATACATTACGCATACTACCAGCATCTGTGTTTGTAATTTAAGCAAAATCCCACTTTGAAGTTCATGTCACTCCTGTTAACACATATGGTCTAGTGTAATGTACTACAAAGATGATGATGATGACTGTAATGATTATGATAATAATGATAATGATTGTAATGAAAATGATAATGAGCATTATAATAATGATAATGATTGTAATTACAATGATATAAGGAAACCATGATGATGTTGATGATGATAATAAACATTACATCCATGAGAATGGAAGAAAACTTCTCACTTGAAGCATTTATTAAAGAAGAATACACCTGAATGCTATACACGAATGATACCATAATGTGCTTATATTGTTTATAAGCAAATACTCATTGAAATGGGAACTGATTTTTAAAAGCCCTTAATGAGTGAGACCCATTGTCTTGAATAGAAAAAGATGAAAAAGAGAATTAACTAGGTACAGAATGGGATGGGAAACATAGTTGTCAATTCCAAATCAATCAAGGTATTACTTAACCGGTAGACCTGAGGACAAGCATAGGTGAAGATGAAACTGCACATCTGCTAGTCTAAAACTTGAACACCATATAATGGAAGATGGAATGGGGAGCAACCAATTATATTGTGGATAACTATTTGGGAGCACCAAGACTCTTTACCTTCCACTGTTTATTTTCCTAGGATCACAATTATTTTAGGTATTTTCTTTGTGATGTTCTTGAGAAAAATATAGAACATTTCAGTTCTGATGTTCATATTGCTGATATTTTTAGATTTATGATGGATGCTAAAATTTCAGATAGTGGTCATTATCCAGACCTGACTTTGTGAATGCAGCACTTTGTTAAAGTAGTAGTAGCAGCTTAACTGAATGCAGTAGCCACTGAACAGATAGTGAGGCCAAATACTATTTCACAGCAACTTCCTGCCCATTTTCACCACCTTTTCCAGTACAAGTATCACATATCCTTTTGTTGAGGTAAAGTGAGATATAATAAATCAAACCGGGGAAAAAATTAAATAACACTCCAGAATATAGTCTACACGAGTGGTTCTCAACCTTTTTTGGCCCGTGCCCCCCTTCACCATATTTTCAGAACGTCATTCCCCCTCTTCTTATCAAAAATTTGGCCCGTGCCCCTCTCACTGTATTTTGAGAACGTCATCCCCCCTTTCATATTTCCTATCTAAAAATCCCCCCACCCCTACACAGTATACATAAAAATGGAAGGTAAATTTAATAGCATATACTAAAACAAGTCTAGACATCCACATAAAACATGATTTGTGGGTCTACTTACTTTATAAAATGAATTTTATAAGGATTAGACATACATAACTGTAAAGTATGAAGGAAAAAACAATATCAAGTAATCGGTTCTTGTATTAACGCGATCTTGAAATGGTCTTCATCCCCCCCCTGGAAACCCTAAAATTCCCCCCTGGGGGGGGGGGGGAAATTCCCCACCGGTTGAGAACCACTGGTCTACACTGAC
>OY992877.1:184765424-184780424 GCA_963921405.1 Cepaea hortensis
ATATCTACTCCAAATTTTCCAATTACTTTTAATTCTTCTATTATGATTCCATCTGGCTGTTTGGAAGTAAATTAAGTAAATGATCACATCACTACCGAGTGGCGATTGGTCGATACAAATACTGGTCTGGCACCATATGCTAAATGCTCTTTAAGGCTTGTAAAAGTGTCTTGTACTCTACTACAACACGCACCTTCACCTGTAGGTGTCCCGTACATCTGCACATCTTCCTTACGTTATCTCTTCATGACGTGATCACATAATGTGATCATACATCTGCACATCTTCTTTACGTTATCTCTCATTCGCAACTGCGAGCGCTAACAAGACAAGTCACCTGGACAAGTCAAGAAGCCTGATACGGGGGAAAATGGCACGTTGCAAGAACACCAAAAGACACACGGCAACCAAGGTGTGCAGCGTGAGAGCCGACAAAAAGATGAGCGGAGTGTATCTACCTGCAGCAAACAACAAGAACCTCACTCAACCTCTAACGTAGCTACCACGAGGAATTACGACGACAACCCACCACAAAAAAAAAGCCAAACCTACTGAGAAGCAGAGGGAGGAGAAAGACACCAGAGTCGAAAACACCGACTCACCGACAAGCAATTAGGTTGTCAAGTCTATCCAAGTGGAGCTATCAGACGAAGAAATCCTGAAGCAGCTTCGAGAAGAGAACCTCCACTTCCGATTCTTGAAGGCAGAACGGCTCCTCACCTACACCAAGATTCCTACAACCTTGGCGGTGGGGACGACAGAGGGCAGCGAGATGCCGACCACAATATCTATCAACAAGAAAATACAACAACCAGAGAGATTCATCCCAAGAGTCAACAAATGTTCCAGATGCCAGAGAGCCGGCCACAGCAGAGCAGCGTGTCGCAGCAAGACGGAAATCTGCCGGTACTGCACCGATCACCACGCCTTCAATGAGTGTCCGGTGGTCAAACTGGACGCGGACTTCCGAGCACCCAACAACAAAAGAAAGTGCGCCAACTGCCTGGGCAAGCATGGAGCAAGATACTTGGGCTGTCCGTACCTGCAACGACACAGAGACGTGTTAAAGTTTGCCATCAACATAAAGACACCATACAACGAAGCAAGGCGGAGGTGCGAGACAGCCACAAGCATCTCAAAAGCGGAAAAAGCTCAACTGTAAGACAAGATAGATGAGCTAAAGAAGCAAATCAAGCTACTTTAAACACCAGCACTGACCAGCGACAATGAGAAGCTGCTGGCTGAAATACTGGAGATACAGTGAAACATCAAGCAGGTAGTGGAACATATGGCACAGACGACAAAGAAGAATGAAGAAATTCTACGGGACATCAAAGCAGAGAGAGAAATTGCTAAAAAGGGACCTATCCCAAAGCAAACCAGCTGAAGCCAAGGAAAAGATCACAGAAAAGCCGCAAGATGAAACCCAACAAAAGGCCGAGACGTTACCGTCTCCAAGGAATCAAAGAGGAAACCGATATACCACCAGACCACTGAAGAAATCATAGGGGAGGAGAGTGACGGCGGCACAGATTACCCTCTTCCAATGACCCTGGAGGAACTCCTAGGAACGGCTAGAATGAATGAACTCGAGCTAGCAGAATACAATAGGCAAATAGAAAGCAAAAGACTCGTAATGGCAAATAGGCGCAAGAGAATCGAAAGGGAGAGGGAAGAGATATTACGCAAACAAGAAAATGAAAACGTCGAAAAACTTATACAGAAAATGCTCAAAAAAGGAGGCAAAAATACCAAAAAAAAAAAAGTCATTTTAAGGACTGCAACCAGTCAAGCCAGACGAACCAGCAGCCTTCACTAACAACAGACACCACCAGAGGAGACGGGCACAAACTCAGCCGCCTCCAACCCCCAAGCTGACGTCACAGACACAAAAGCAGATAAAACCAGTCCGGTTTAGGATCTACTCGTAAGAGTGCATAAGACAAGAATCAGGGTGAATAAACCCACAAAAACCACGGACCTCAACAATAACTACAGCTAAAAGAAGCAGGTTGAACGAGGCCGAATTTGGGATTTTTGTTTCTAAACCAAGCAAGCAAGCAGTTATCTCTTCATGACGTGATCACAGAATGTTGCCTGGATTTTCATATTATAGTGACACTTATCATTTAATGATTGGCGACCTTGAAAACATCTTTATATTTTTTTCGCATTGTCCGCTCATTGCACTTTTACACTATCTGGAAGAAATAAAAATGCACATGTCCGCGATGTTAATACACTGCCTTTGTAAATTAGCCTATGATTTACAGCCACATGTTAACTATATTTAATGACCACTTAAGAACTCTTTTCTCGGACACCTTAATCTCATCTTCTTATAACTCATGCAGTGTGGCTTTGATGATCATGTCTGTCTACAATCTTCAGTCTCCTGCGCTGTCAGTTATTTCTGATACCGACGCTTCTCCGTGCCATGATGTCAAGCTGTCCAAATTCTTATCTCTTTGTCTTCCGCTAGTGCTATTCTCCTCCAGCGTATTACGAGGTTCTCCAACTTTCTCCTTCTCATGACATGTTAAGAATGTGGAATATCTTCTTCTGATGCTAGTAACCAGAAACATGTATTGCAAATAACATTGATCATTTCATACACAGCAATACATAAACTACTCGAATTTCAATTTATATTTTTTTAAGGCTTTGTATATCCATTTGCGTAACAGTTTTTATGTAAACACAAGTCCATAGATAGCATCAAGGTTACTGATTCCCTCTGCTGGTACTTCTAATACAATTACTAATAAACTATTCATATTCATCAACCCGTGCATGCGCAGTATAGGACCAAAATGTATGGAAGAATAATCGATACAAATCGTAGAGAGAAAACACGGATTCCAGTGACTCAAGAAGTGACAAAAAGACGTTGGAATTGAATCGAATAGACATTGCGAAAACATAAAAATAGTAAAACAACCACGACCGTCCTCTGGAACCTATGAAGGAAACGAAATAGAGGAAGACCTAAACCATAGGAAGAATATAATTAGGAGATCATAGAAGGAGCTACGGGAGATAGCACAATAATGGATGATTGGGAGATATTTGGTCAAGAGCCAATGCTCCAATAGAGGATAAAGAAAGGCAGCAGTCTATGCCTGCTTGTACGGTTTTTGTCAGTTCCCCTATAAATAAACGTTTATAGAAAACCTCTAGAATAGTGAGTGCCATCTATGGCGAAGGGCATGCGATTCAGTGAAAGTTAAACTATGAACAGAAAATCACAGATCAACACAATGTAACATGCGAATTATCTTATAATGTACGACGTTGCTTGATAGTGTCAATTGTGAATAGTATGCCAGTTGATGTCGGAGTATCGCCGATCTAGTGAAATGTGTAGCCCGCCCTATTTGACTGTACTTTTTGACTTGTGTCGGCTTCCTGGCCTAGAGTTTAGCGACTTTTCTCCGTAATCTCGTATACTCTCGTAAGTAACGTGACAACGGTGAGAATCAGCAGTGGTTCGTATCGCGTCGGTAACTTACGGGGTATGTGAGCCGGCCGCTCAGAAAGCAATGGCAAACTACTGAGCGTAATCTTGCCAAGAAATCAACAATCAGCTGAAAGATGCTGATGTTGACAGCGATGTCCTGTAAAGGATATGCAAAAATTTTTTTGTATCGTCTGTTTCTGTTAAGTTGTTGTGTAACTGTCTTTAACTCTTTACGTCTCATTCACAATTAACGCTCATCGAGTGACAATAAGTCTTTAAACATTTATGGCTCGCATCATATTCACAATAACCTCTCCGCATCAATTATTTTTCACTGGCGATGGATATTTATTTGTGTAAAATTTACCCATAAATAAACGTCCGCATATACTTTCTAACGGTTAACGGCTAACGGTTGTCCTGGAGTGACTTGTTAACGACGCGGCAAGAGACCCCTATGTGCTCGGGTTTCACAATTATTAATTAATTATCTATATCGCTAATTTTCCCTTCATTTTCCGCCAGACTACGGTTACGAAAAAAAATTTGTGAACACACCGCAATTCATCCAAATGACCACAGAACGATGATCGATTTTAATGATCAATAGATCTATTTATCCATATCGTGTAGCATTACACAACTGACAAAGTTTATCTCTTTCCTAACTACGTCAACTATTTCAACATTGGTCTACATATAAGATATTCAAGTATGAGTCTACATTAAGATATTCAAGTATGAATATACAATAAGATATTCAAGTATGAATCTGCATTAATATATTCAAATATGAATCTACATTACTATATTCAAGTATGAATCTACATTAATATATTCAAGTATGAATCTACATTAATATATTCAAGTATGAATCTACATTAATATATTCATGTATGAATCTACATATAAAATATTCAAGTATGTATCTATATTAACATATTAAAGTATGAATCTACAATAAAATATTCAAGTATGTATCTACATTAAGATATTCAAGTATGAATCTACATTAATATATTCAAGTATGAATCTACAATAAGATATTCAAGTATGAATCTACATATTAGATAGTCAAGTATGAATGTACATATTAGATATTCAAGTATGGATCTACATTAATATACTCAAGTATGAATCTACATTAATATATTCAAGTATGAATCCACATTAAGATATTCAGGTATGATTCTACATTAAGATATTCAATTGTGAATCTACAATAAAATATTCAATTATGTGTCTATATTAACATATTCAAGTATGAATCTGCATTAAAATATTCAAGAATGCATCTATATTAATATATTCAAGTATGAATCTACGATAAGATATTCAAGTGTGAATCTACAAACTAGATATTCAAGTATGAATCTACATATTAGATATTCAAGTATGAATCTACATTAATATATTCAATGATAAATCTACATTAAGATATTCAAGTATGAATCTACATTAAGATATTCAAGTATGCATCTACATTAAGATATTCAAGTATGCTTCTTCATATAAGATATTCAAATATGAATCTAAATTAATATATTCAAGTACGCATAAAATATTCAAGTATGAATCTTTTTTTTCCCCGCATATCCCTAACAGGAAATCACTGCCAAACACCAGCATTTTACCGATGTCGTTGATTTCTTGGCAAGATTACGCTCAGTAATTTTCCATTGCTTTCTGAGCGGCCGGTTCATTTATCCCGTAAGTTACCAACGCGGTGAGAACCGCTTTCAATTCTAGCACGCTCCTTTACCCTACGAAGTTAAACGGGATTACGGAGAAAGTAAGTATGAATCTACATATAAAATATTCAAGTATAAATCTGCATATAAATTTTCAAGTATTAATCTACATTAAGATATTCAAGTTTGAATCTACATTAAGACATTCAAGTATGAATCTACATTAAGATATTCAAGTTTGAATCTACATATAAAATATTTAAGTATGAATCCACATTAAGATATTCAAGTATGAATCTACATTAAGATATTCAAGTATGAATCTACATTAAGATATTCAAGAATGCATCTACATATAAGCTATTCAAATATGAATATACATATATGATAATCAAGTATGAATCTGCAAATAAGATACTCTGCACTTTTGTATGGATGTAAAGCGTGGACATTGAGCAAGCAAGCTGAAAAACATCTGATAACTGTGGAAATGTTGTTTCTGAGGAAAATGTAACAAATATCACAGCCAGAAAGAAAAGCCAATGACCAAATCCTACAAGAAACAAATGAAAATGGTAATCGATTAGAGAAATTAGACGCAGATAGTCATAACTTTTAGATACGTTATGAGAGAAATAAAGTGGAGAACTTGATGTAACAACTGGCAAGATTGATTGGGCATGGAAAAGGCGAAGGCAGAGAAATAAATACCTGGATGAACCAACATCACAACTGGGTTACGACAACTGTCCAGTTGTCTGATTGTTTCTGTATAAACACATGTGTACATATACCCTCAAGAATAATATAAGATAGTTTTGAAGCTTTACACCTACTCGCGCGTATTGTAACAGTCAGTCTCCTATATTTTGTACAGTATGTCTCCCTTGCAAACTACTGAACGTAAACTTACCAAGAGATCACAGCGGTAGAAATGCTAGTGTTGACTGCGATGTCCTGTAAAAAAAGTATATGCAAAAAAAAGAAATATACAAACAAATGTCTCCCTTAGCTATTAACAATTATTAATAATTAATATTGGTGAATCATATTAGTAATTACTTTTTGCACATTTCTTACGCCTCATATATAATGCATATAAGGATATTATTGTTCTTATCCTCGATTAACCTCGTAAGTGATATATGGATGGAATAATGTATGAACGAGAGAGGTAGGAAGGACAGAATGTTAAAAGGGCCAGCATGCCTAATTCTTAACACTTTCAAAATAAGTTCGTTCGTTAGTTCTTTCCTTGTCCATCTTATCCACTCATAAACATAGACAATTCCATACTATTCCTTACTGCTAATAACTCTTAAGTCTGGAACAAACGTAACCTCTTCAACACGTCACCGCATCTGCCAATCCGAGGGGCCGCTTTCTTCCACTTTGAGACTCACTGTTGTAAAAACAAAATTTGGTTTGCGTAGCGCGCGATCCTGCCCGCGTGCCAGCTCGAGGAGACAGTTCGACTGAGAATCGAGAGAACCTGTCTTTGTGACGGATGTGAGTAGTAGAGGCGTTTCCGGATCTCTTTAGATGGCGTATTTTGTATTCTAATATAACACGTAATCAGTTAACTTATGACGTGTTTGCTGTTATTGTTAACTTCTCGGAAATAATGACGTGTGAAATCAGAATGCACCAACAGCTATTCAACATGTGACATTTCACTCAAGATTTAACATTTACGATGATTGTTGTCTTATGTGGAATTAAAATATATAGTGGATTTGTTAGGTTCAAGTGAGTAATTTAAGCATGTTAAATAGTGGAATTATGTAAGATATAATTATATAGTGAAATAATGTTAGCAACAATTTAATACGTGTAATTATTTTCTTAAATACTTTAGTAGCAGAAATATTTAAATAATTACATAATGTTAGTAGCATTAACCAGCAGACCGCGTTACGCTGGGTCTCAGCGAATTGGTATGGAGCCGGTCGTCCAGAAAGCAATGGCAAACTACTGAACGTAAACTTCCTTAGACATCAACAACAGCAGTAAAATGCTGGTGTTGACAGCAATGTCCTGTATAACGGATATGCACACACACACACACACACACACACACACACACACACACAAAAGTAGTATTAACACGCATAATCAAATAGTACGGTTTTGTCGGTGGAAATAACACTTATGATTAAATAGTGAAACACTGTGATTAGAATGTAGACTACAGTTAAATAGTACAGCAATGTTTGTAGAATCAACACTGTAGTCACACAACGCACTTGTATTGGTGAAATTAACACTTATTATTAAATTAGCAGAACACTGTTATTTGAATAACGACAACACAAACAATAGATTGCACGATTTATTGCCTGGCATATTTAGCTGCATCTCGTAAGGTACATACTGCAGAATTCACACAACATAAAGTAAAATGATTAGATAAATCCTTCAAGCTGAAATATACACATGTTTGCACAGTAATGTCGATTGTCTACCACCGTAATTTTAAACTGACTAACATATCTTTCTGTTTGCACAAGGCTGGCTTATGTAGGTTAATCATTATGGCTTCTGCAAACTTAAACAAGCGACTATTTTGTGTTTAACTGTTGTGTGTTACTGTTATTTGACTTTAGATGCTTGCTAAACAGTAGACCAGTGTCAGCAGAATAAAGACGTTTAGTTAAACAATAGAACAATGGTAATAAAATTAAGACATATAATTAAACGATTTACTAATGCATGAAAAATGAACACCATTTATCATCATTTACCTCTAATTTACATGATTCATGTTTAAATAAATGTTCACGTTAAAAAGGCGACGATGATTGATAAAGACACAATTGACCTAACTGCTGAAATGCGCAGTACTAACGGCTGCCTGTAGACAATGTGTCCATGGAACTGTCACGTGACTACATTGTGAACATTGGATAATTTCTTGGCTTTCTAGACGAGTAAGTGTTTAGTCAGGTGCTGTGATAACAAAAAGTCTATGTCTGCCAATGAGCGACCTGGTGGTTTTCTCGTAGGCTCTACATAGGCGTAGAGGGCTCTCATTTATTGTAGAACGCAAATGCAGCTCTTACCTATTTTCTTGATGTTTCCGATGCCTAGGAGTTACTACTTTGTTCACCATCATCATCTCATCGCCCATGGTTAGTTTCTTGCGTCGCAAGCTTTCTGTGTATAGCATCTTTGTCGTGTGCAATATATATTTGTTCTTCTTTCAGTTGAGCACGTAACGTCTTCTGGCTCAACCCTTATAATTAATTACCATAGCATTCTCTCTTCACTCCAACTATGACGAACAGAATGGAACTATTCATAACTCAACTTCACCGGCGTTTTCTACAGTTTATGTTCATCTATGCACATTGTACAATGCAATTACACCGGCACATATTCAACATCTGACAAAACCGACGAATTTATAACACTTAATAAAACGAAATCAGGAGCCTTGGAATGTGATCAACATAGAACAATTAGTATAATGAGTCACATCACAAAGATTTTGCTAAGAATTATCATGCAAAGAATGAGGAAGAAGATACAACCTGCAATAGGGGAAGAACAATGCGGGTTTGTAGAAGGAAAGGGTACAGTAAATGCTGTGTATATGCTGCGAACAGTTATTGAACGTGCTATAGAAGTAAACAAGGATATACATCTTTGCTTTATTGACTATACAAAGGCTTTTGATAGCGTTAGACATGTCAGCATGGTGGATATGCTTGCAGATCTACAAATTGATGGGAAAGACATTAGACTTATAAAAAACATATATTGGAAACAACAAGCTGCAATAAGGATTGATAATGAAGTGGGACAGTATCAGCCAATTAAGAGAGGTGTTAGGCAGGGATGTGTGATGTCTCCAGATCTTTTTTCCCTGTACAGTGAAAATATTTTCAGAAATGTAGAGGATATAAATGGAATCAGCATTGGAGGACGAAACATAAATAACATTAGATATGCAGATGATACAGTATTAATTGCAGACAATGCGCAGGACCTGCAACAATTAGTAGATGCGGTTGTTGTACACAGTGAGCAACTGGGGTTAGAATTAAATTGTAAAAAGACTCAGGTTATGGTCGTCAGTAGGAAGGAAGAAGTGCCACAATGTAATATACGAGTAAATGGAAATATTCTTCAACAAGTGAATCGGTACAATTATCTTGGAACAGTTATAACATCTGATGGAAGATGCCTTGAAGAGATTAGAACAAGAATCGCCATGGCGAAAGTAGCCTTTAGCAAGATGAAAAACATTCTGACCAATAAAAAGATGTCAATTGAAACGAGAAAAAGAGTGTTGAGGGGATACATAGAGCCTGTTCTTTTGTATGGATGTGAAACTTGGACAATGAGCAGTCAAGCTGAAAAGCATCTGATGGCTGCAGAAATGTGGTTTCTGAGGAAAATGCAAAGAATACCATGGACAGACAGAAAAACCAATGACCAAGTACTACAGGAGACAAATGAACATCGTAGACTGATTAGAGAAATTAGACGTAGACAGTCAAAATTTTTTGGACATGTTATGAGAAGAAATGGGTTGGAGAACTTAGTGACAACTGGCAAGATCGAGGGGAACAGACCAAGAGGAAGACCGAGAGGAAAATACCTGGATCGCTTGGCCACATGGCATTGACGAGACAGGAACACTGAGCTGATCCACGACACTGGTGATCGAGTGAAATGGCGAGTCATGACCGCCCACGCTTTCCGGCATGGCACATGATTGATTGATTGAATAAAACGAGCGGCATAGTATATAGCTGAAGCTCTATACACATCTGACCATGTCCGTACTGGACGATGGATGAACGCAGACTGCTCTTTGTTCGGACCCCACTTCCCGTTGACTTGGGAAGTACTTGACTTGGACTCTACGCAAGCCCCAACGTTTTCACGTTGTGTGAAAAGTCTCCACTTTTCACGATCCAGGTGTCCACTTACTGAACACTGTCATAACCTCTAACATCTAATCTGGGTTATGACTTCACTACGCCATGACGTCACCAAGGTCATGGCAGTGTCTTTAGTGTCCTCTATTAAGCTGAGTTGAGTTGAGTTTAGCTAAGAACCGAGGGTTTCAAGATGGCGACGGACGATCGGGTTGTTTTGTGTTCGTTAACTTTTTCGCGTAGGGGATGGATTTATTCATCTCTTGCGTGTAATTGGTGTGCCAGGATGTAAAACCAGGAGTTTCTACTCAAGATCTGCGCGGGTGCTACGGAGTTCGTGCATCGAGCGAAGCCATCCTTGAGTGAATCTTTAGCAGCGTGTGTGGAAAATTTTCCAACCATTGAAGAGAGAATACAAGTTTGCAGGGCACGCGCCTACCTCAGAGTTAACGCAAACACACAGCATCCACTGCATAGTGAAATTAGGAAGGTGAAGGGCAGCAGGTTAAAAAGAGGACGGTCATGGATGGGTCAAGCCGAAGACATTCTTCAACAGGTGTGTTTCACTTGAGGACTTAGAACCTGGCGAGGAGTGGGTGCAAGTGCCAACAGACTTCTGCACATCCTATTCAGTTTGCATCCAACTTTATAGGAAATGCAGACAAGAAAATCCGGCTGCTGTGGAGGCTGAAGTATAAGCGTTGATTTTCGAGAATTCGCTAGACAGTGACGCGGTCATCTACACAGATGGGTCGGTCGTCCGACATGTGAGAAGCTCATGGGCCTTTACAGCTCGGGCCGGAGGGAGAATTGTGAAGGAGGACTCTGATACTTTCACTGAAACCACAAGTAGCCTGACCATGGAAGTCATGGCAGTAAGTAAAGCAATAACATGGCTCGAGACACAGACATTCACTAGGGCTTGTTTCCTTAGCGACTCAATGAACATGATCAAGAGGATAGAGGAGGGGTCGATCCGAAGAGAATGGTTGCTGCCTCTGGAGCGGTCTCGGCTGGCAAAGATTAGTTTCATCTTCGTGCCAGGGCATGCGGGAGTACAAGGAAATGAGCGGGCTGACAAGCTCGCAGGTGAGGCTACTGTGGAGGGCGGACGCGCCATGGACCAGGCTGACATTCTGAATGCTCTACGAGAAGTAAGACTTTTGCAAGAACCAAGTGATGACTGTGAATCTACAACAATGGCCAGACTGCTAGAGCAGCAAATTAAAAGAGGGGTGGCCAAACAAGAACACTACGCAGGAAGCCAAAGAAGATTGATAAACCAACACAGAACTGGCGTTGTTAGCCGCTACACGCTGCGGGATTTGATGAGGAGGGGATCCGAGCACTTATGAACTGAATGGTTCGATGTGCAATGAGGATGATCTGTCGACTACCTAACTAACTAACTAAGAACCGACATCACTGCACTCAGGACATTCCCATACGCACTCCGTTCGCTCGTTAAACAGCTAATGAAGAGTCGTACTACTAATCGTTCCCACCTCTATCTGATTAAAAATTCTCATTGTCTTCCCCCTCAGTTTTGAAATTCTTCCAGAACCCTTGCCGAACTCCCACATACGGGTTCTCATTCTGTTCTCCGCCTTCTCCACGTGGTTCCACATGCGCTCGACCACCTCCCCCTTGTCCATAGGTAATCTACCACCAAGAGATGCAGACCCTGCCAGCCTATCAGTTTATTCATTCCCCCCGCACTCCCACATGGCCAGTGCAAAAAATCCATACCATTGTCCTCTATTAAATAAATGCCCGCCTGTTATAATAAGTTTCCGTGTACTCACTGTAATCACATATGTGCATCTGTCACTGCAATCTGCCAAGTTTTATACGTACGCTCCGTATAAGCTAATTTGTCCTAGCATTTGAGTCCCATTCTCACAGTCACCAGTTAAGGAATGTTTGTAGTTTATTAGTCATTATTTTAGCTGCTTTTCGTGTTTACGTCTCACGCAGCAAAAGTGACTTAAATTTAAATATTCTATTTTCTACAAAACAAACAAGTAAATGTTACGGGTTTTAGTGGTGCTAGTCCACAGTTTTTAGACCAGTCGACACTCGAGAGGGTTAAGTGATCACGATCAAGCTGGCTGATTATGGTTCAGCAGTGCCGAATGGATAAAAGCGCTCGCTCTTAAACTTCCAGTGTGCTGATACCTAGGTAGCTGGTTTAATCCAAAGGTCAGTTGGACTTAAATGTTGACTTCTCTTCCTTGACTTGGGGAAGTAAATTACAAGCACCTCAGAAGTCGGAGTGAGTTTGCCTTATGGCTAGGGACACTGGTAATAAGGCAAGCTAATCAATACGCACAAGTCAGTCACTAGAAGTAGTAGCACGTGTATGGAATACGCCAGCATTCAAAGCAAGGGCACGCAAAAAAAAAAGCGGACTGCTTTACTCCTAAGAAAACTGCCTATCCCCCATGTTTGGCTGGGCCCACTTCCAGGCAAATTTACAACTCAGTTTTGAGGCGAATTCGAACCTATGACCACAGGTCTACACGGTGTGGACTGCGCCTGGCCCTGCAGCCAGCAGGGTTAGAATCTGCTAGCTTCTCCTTGGAAGGGTGAAAAGTTAAAGTCTATGACCCGCAGACTACACAAGTCAACCCCACCTCCATGTGGTGTAGACCGGGAAACAATGACCAAGAGGGGGAAGCTATGGACTCCCTATGGTCAGATTTTTGTCCTAAACCTGCGATTGGTCTAGCAAGCCGGCAGGCGATCTTCACATTGCTCGTAGAAAAACTAAGAAGTATAAACAGACTGACCTAAATGGATTTAGACCCCACAATATTAATGGAATCCAACTCATTGGACAAATGGCATCAATACTAAAGAATAAACATGTATCAATAGTTACTAAGAAAGCACTTTACAACACAGTCTTTCCACCAACTCTATGCTGCCAATGCATAGCATTGTATAGCAGCGTTAGATTTTATTAGAAGGCAGCAAGTAAAATGGTTTGGCCATGCCATTAGGTTACCAACTGAAAGTCAACAGCATACCACAACAAACAGTCAACAGCATTCCACAATAAGCAATGATGTACAGACCAAATGGAAGCAGGGGAAGAGGCCGACCACGTAAACGATGGACGGAGGGAATAGCAAAGTCAAAGAGAACATCGATACATGAAGCCCATAAGCGGGCACTCTCCCACTGTTTATACTTCACCTCGACACCACAAGGTACAAGAGGAACAAGATGAGATGAGATGATGAAATGACCACAGGGCTCTCTATGTTTGCTTCTAGGTTTAATGCCATGTGACTTCCACACGTGTTCCTGTGCTGTGACGGATGAACCCGACAGCCAAATCCCATTGTTATCTTTAAACACAGTTCACTTCTTGTTCAAGGGTGTTACTGCTGTCAGCAGTCAATTAAAGTGTGTGAACTATTCCATTGGTTGCAATCCCTGAGGCATGCTCCTTTTTTGTTACAACAAAGAAGAAATTAGATTAACCGTGTTACAGAAGTGAAAATGAAGTGGAAAAAATAAAAAAAATAAATAAAATAAAATGAAGAAGTGGAGAGAGTCAGCTTGACGAGAGCACGATCTCAAATATCGGAGGTAGTTGCAGTGGCAGCCGTTCACCGCCAAACGAAAAATAAACTGCAACAGATGAAGGCAGTAAAGAACTAACTACATGAATGCATTATATATGCCTTTTTTTGCTTTTCGTATCTGATTAACGACCACGTGCATTGCACTTTGACATCTCCATAAGGGCTCCTGTTTCCACACACACTTTGCACAAGGAGAATTTCAGACGGGACACGAACCCTGTAACACCGACGCAGACCTAGGTGTTCGTATTCCTGAATCACACATATATTCTTTCAGGGTGGTTGTCTCATTTTGACATATGACCAGGGCATCGCCATGCTCTTGTCATTTCCCAACTGCAGCAGGATTTTAACGTGCGCGACGTGTTCACGAAATATCCGTGTGTTTCGTCCGAGTTCCTGGATCAGTAAGCCATTCATTTTTTTTAAATTTCATATACAAGGTGTTTGTAACGTCTCATTACAGTTTGCATGTAGAACATTTAAAAAATGCAGTTCTTCAATTAATAACATCGTTCTGTTTGGAATGGAAAGAATTACTCCAACAGACGACAGCCATTCGCTGCATATTGCTTCACGGTAGACTGTGGAGCTAATTTTTGATGACATTATATACTTCATTTTTCAAATGTGTTCTACGTACAAAGAAGAAGAAGAAGGGACTTTAAAAACACCTGGTAGAATCCACGCAGTTCGGGTCGTAAGATGAACAAGATCTGCACGAGCCTTAGGCTGATGTCCTAACAACTAAGCCATGCGATATGCATTACATGTTTGTCGCCAGTGTGTTACCGGCGACCTCGAGGGACGCAAAGAATAGTACCACTGTAACCGAAGATACTTGTGATAAAAACTCCACCGTGGAGCAAGCACGGCCGGTTATTCTGATCGTCAGAAACAGCCTCCCTCCCCCTTATAAGGATTTCTGGTCCTTTTCTTTCATGACACTCCTAGGAGTGTCATAACTCCGGGTGTCTTTTTCCTGCCGTGCGTTCGAGGCGTTTGGTCTTTTGCGTTGTCGTTGTGCTGTTCCGTGTTCTATACCTGCGAAAAGTCTGCTCTCAAGCCACCCCTCCCTCGGAGAGGAGAGCCTTGTGCACCTGGTGCTTCGTGCCTTCACACAAATCCTGGCATCTGTGGCCGTGGGAAGCCAGCATCTTTGTCGCCTCCGTGCAGGGGCTTGCTGTGCGCTGCAGTTCGTCGTCGTTGCCATGTTCCTTCTTCGTACCCCGTTCATGGCACCGCACTCATGGAAGCCGGCTCTTCCTCTGAGATAGTCGATCCCTATCTTGGTCTTTGCTGCGGAGTGCGGTCCAGGCATGATGTGTCCCAGTGGGGGATAACCAACAGAAGACGAATACGTG
>OY992877.1:184782924-184903730 GCA_963921405.1 Cepaea hortensis
TGGTAGTTCTTTGCCCTCAACCGAGAAGGCTAGGCATCCGGTACACTACAATGTTCAACAGTCGGTTTTAATTTTGTAAGAGACAATACATCGTGAATCCTCCCCAGACAAAACGAGTTTAAGGGTCAAAGTAATCATGTGTTGAACAAGTGTTAATTTATATCCAGCTGTCTTTAACATTGTCAAGATAATTTGAATAGTGCTGAATTAAGAAGCGCTTGGAAGCTACGTAGAAGTGGTTCCCGAATCCTGTATTGCGAATGAAATATTTTTTGTCTAAATTGTGTTTTACATTCTAGGGTTTTTATGCAAGTATCACATTTTACATTCTAGGGTTTTGATACAAGTATCACATTTTACATTCTAGGGTTTTGATACACGTATCACATTTTCGTGGCTAGGGTGTTACGGACGCAGTTCGCAAAACCGCATATCCGCGTTCAAAGCACAGCTGTGTTTTTATTGAAAGAAATGGTATGGGTTCCGGTCGTTCGGAAAGCAATGGCAAACTACTGAACGTAAACTTGACCAGGGATCACGAACAGCAAAACAATGCTGGGGTTGACTGCTACGTCATATATAGGACATGCAACTAACTATCACATTTTTATTCCTGCCCTGCCCCTTCCCCCGCCACATCCCGGTTTTTTTCCCCATTTCCTTCATTCTGTTATTAATCCTTAATGTAGTCACTGTCGTGCCTGTCCGTGGTTGATATCTTCTTTTGTCTGCTTGTGTTTTTTTTTTTTGCTGATGACGGCTTGTCGCAGCAGCGTACTTTGTTTTCCGTAACCGTGTTTGTAAATCTGCCCTATATTTCGTTTTAATAAACAAAATACATTGCATACTCGGCAACAGCGTTATATGGCTGGGTATAGTGTCCTTTTTCTTCATTGTTGTGAAATGGTGGACCTCATTACAATACACACTTACTGTAGTACTGAAAACCCACACGAGCCGAGCAATTTTACATTCCAATACTTTATCGTTCCCTCCATTGGTCCCTGTCTGTCTCTCTATCGTTCAGCGTCTCAGTCTTTCTTATCTCCCAACTTAACAGATTATGTAGTCCTCTTTTTTAACGGGGACATTTCAACTCCAGACGTAATTATGAGCCGGCTCCCACCTCTGCCCCAACGCCCTGGTTGTGGCTCCGTGGAGATGGTATTGGACCAAAATGAAAACTCAGTGCCCTCACTCATTTATCTAGGAATTCAGACTAAATAATGGGCGAAAAATGGTCTGTGGTGACTCGTCTCTATGCGCCTGACAGCACGAGTGGTAGTCGAAGTACCTGACCTCGCTTATAAGTTTGCCTGTTTTGTCTGCGGGTCTGTTATACACTCCTGAACTTTATGTCTGAATATGTGAACTATTTCTAATGAGGAATATTTGGCTCAGCGCGACTCCTGCTGACAATTTGACCCTCACTACTTTGACTATCTGATCTTGCTGACAACTGACATATATGTTATTAATTGTTCTTCAATACACATGGTATTTTGTTTTCGGCCTGTAAAGCTCTACGACAGCCGGCACATATACACACTCTTCCCAGTCTCATTAAAACAATTTAAAAAAAAAAAAATAAACACACACACACACACAATTTTCAGAAGAGTTCGGGGGGAGGGGGTAAGGGGGGGGGGGTGACGGAGAAAAGAACTTGTCACGTGACATCATATGTCGTGGCCTAGAATATTTTAGGGCCATACGCTTCCCACGGAAGCCGCGGTAGCATAGTGGCCAGCCCGCATGTCTGTTGGCACCTTGGTCATGGTTCGAATCCGCATGGAGGCTTATTCTCAAATGTGACATGGTCCCCCAGGTCGGCCTAACCTAACATAACGATCAGGAACTGTCTTGATCTGTATGTGCCATGCAAACAGACAGATACATAGAGACACGTACATAGAGACTCGGACATAAAGATTATACATAGAGAATCATTTATAGAGACACCTACAGAGAAACACTTATATGGCGACACGTATATAGAGACACATACTTAGAGACACATACAGAGATGCATGTATTTGGAGACACATATATAAAGATATATACATATATATACATAGAGAACGGTACATAAAGACACGTGTATAAAGACGCATACCTAGAGACAGAGGCATATAGACAGACATAAAGACATATACATAGAGACTCATACATTAAGATACATACTTAATAAATCATACATAGAGAAACATACATACAAAAACATACATACAGACACATACTTAGAGATACATAGATAAAGACGCATACATAGAGGCACATACAAAGAGACCCATAAACAGAAACGGAAATATAGAGATACATACATCAAAAAACATATAGAAACAGACACATAAACATATACTCAGGCACAGAGATGTATATGTGTATACAGACTACCATAGATATTAAAAGTCATAGCAAGAGAGATAAGTTTGAAGAGACAACTTATCTTATATATAAATTAACGTCTTTCGCTGATTAAAAGAAATACGCATTGTATAGTGGTGCATGTGTGGAAATGAAGAACTTAGGAATGATGTATACAAAATGATGGGGTTTCAAGGCTACATGATCGACTTCATTGCTCAGTTTTAGCCTAAATGGGGACGTCTCTGTCCACAGAGCGGACTGCCGAAAGCTTCACACAGAGCACAAACTCCATAGATCCAGAGAAGACCCCCAGGAGAATAGGAGAAAATTATCCTCGTGAACCACATTACGTATTTCGGAAACGAACATTCGAACTTCGGAGCTGATGTAAGCTGCGTAACCACTGCGCCACGGACATCATCCCCAAACAACGAATCAAATAAAAGACGTAAAGAAAACTGGCAGTTTTTTGTTTGTTTGTTTATAAACAGAACGCTGTCTGGAAATGTAGGCGGGCGTGAACTGAACAATCAGAAAAACAAATGCTGCCTAAAGATTGATTCAGTGAACGTGATTCGGACGTGGCAGTTAAGTATAACGTAACGTTTTCTCACTGACAGTGGACGTAGTCGATAGGAAGGGAACGTGGATGACAAGAGGAGTGTTTGCATTCGGGAAATTACTAACACCCCCAGGTGCGAATGGAAGCCGCCGTAGCTCAGTGACTTGCATGCTTGCCTGCCGGCCCAGTGGTCCCCAGCGAGGCCTAGTTTTGTATGAATTGACCTGACTCCTGGTCGACCAAGGCTAAAGTGGGGAGCAGGAATTTAAAAAAAAAAGGTCGCTTACAAGTCGACAGGGTCGACTTCATTGCACCGGGTCTTATCCAATGTGGCTCAGTCTCTTTCAGCAGCGCGGGCTGCCGAAAGCGTCGCACAAAGCACGAACTCCGTAGCTCCAGCAACGACCCTTAAGAGTCTAAAAAAATGCACTCGTGAACCGAAGGACGCGACCCGAGGCAGACGGCTTGACAACTTTGCCACGGATTCTCCCAATAGGAATAGTCATGGGCAGCAAAGTCAGCCGGTGTGATACTGAGCACGTCACCTAATACGTGCCTTTTGATCTATAAAATGGGACGGGCATTATGTACCCAAGACGTCTCCAGTCGTGTAAGAAAGTGACATAATAGTTCACTGAGGCTGAATGATGTCACAATGATATATCTACATTGGCTAGATTACATTAAAGTATATTTAAAAGAGAGTGGGTCGACTTCATTACACAATGTTTTTTCCTATATGGTTAGGTCTCTTTCCGTTGAGGCTGTACCTAATGCATCACAAAAGCACGAATTGATCATTCGTAGCTTCAGCGACGACCACCAGGAGTATCCGAGAAAAATGCACCCCTGAGCCGAATGACAGAGTCAGGAAACGAACCCACGGCTTTCGGAGTTACTAAACGTAAACATTTAGTGATCAATGATGACAAGATGTATGTGAACGTAAACATTTAGTGATAAATGATGACAAGATGTATGTGAACGTAAACATTTAGCGGTAAATGATTACGAGATGTATGTGAACGTAGACATTTAGTGATCAACGATGAATAGATGTATGTGAACGTAGGAGGGAGTAGGTGCGGTTACTATCAGGGGGATTCAATTGAAAATATGAAATGTTTGTGTGTGTGAATATATTCAGTAAAAGTAAAGAACAAATGCAAAAATTTTTCGATGCATTGGGTTCAATGCAATCCTCCAGTGCCGATAAAGTGTTTGGATTCCTGTAGGGAAAACAATTATCTTGGTGTAAAATCACTTATGCATAGGGTTTCAAGACGTCCGGCAAAAAAAGGAAATTTCCTCCTTTTTAGCCTAATATTCTCCGTCCTGCATGCAAATCTAACAACCTTTAAAATGTCCGGCTTTTCTTATATTTTATGTTATATTTTTTTATGTATTGTTGCTACAACTTACAATGTATCTACATTTTACCGTATTTTTACATTGTTAAAATGCACAAAGTCTACGCATTTCTGCGAACTAGTCGATTATAGTAATTCTAACTGTTATCTGTATCTGGTTCATTACTCTTGTTGATATTTACTTTTTCTTCTTTATTAAAACCCATTGCTTAAACTACAGTGCCGATACTCAAGGTATTCATCCAGCTAACCTTTCGAGGGGATGACGTAATGCAACGTCTACAAGACCGGCTTACTACAGCAGTAGGCCGAACATTATGTGCTGCAACTCGTCATTAGATATAAAACCGTACCGATTCCTACACCAGCAGTCAAAGAGCCTGTTCCTCTGTACGCCACAAACAATTGTATTTATCAATTCACATGTAGATGCCAGGCCTTCTACAATGGTAGAACAGAGAGACAGCTCAACAAACGAGTATCAGAACACATACCTCAATGGGTCAACAAGATACAACACACAGGAGATGCTAGCCTCGTAGGGCCGACACACCGGAAGTTCCCGGCGTCTTCAATTGGTAGGCAAATTATCGAAAGCGGCCATGTGGTGGACAGAGACACTGCCTTTCGCGTCTTGTTCAACACACATAATAATATTTGTTTAATTTTCCTATTTATACCAAATATGAATCTGAAGAATCTTACCTGTGAACAGTTGTATGCATATATGATTGCTTCCGAGAATCTTCTACGCAAAGTTGGCTCCTCCGAGGAATATGGTGCGTAATTAATAAAGATTATAAGGTAACAATTGTACATTCCGCTGTTTAGATAATGATATTTAGCATTTTGAAAAAGGCCTCCATTGAATTTATATTTGATTTTTAACATGATTGTTTCTTGGTCGATTCTCTAAGAGTAAGATACACTTATTGGCAGCTATTGTACTAAAATTGTACTGATTGTGGGGTTAATCTGGAACGATTCAAATGAAACATTCAATATGTAATCGTTTGTCATTTTTTTGGGGGGTCTTATTATGTCTTCCTTTTGGTGCCCACCTATCTGGCAACCCTACTTATGCACCACCTGCAATACTTCTACATTAGACCGAATAGTCTTTCCTCCCAATGAAGCTTTGAGTTGTCTAAACAAGTGGAAATCACTTGAGGCTTGGTCTGGCGAATAAGGATTGTGGTACACACTTAAAGGGGAGGACTTCGATGGTTTCAACCGTTGCACGGGCATTTAGGGTCGAGCATTGTCGTGTTGCAAAAGGGCACCTTTACTCTGAAGTCCACGTCGTTTGGATTTGATTGCAGGTCGAAGATGATTCCTGAGAAGATCTGTATACGTATCACTGGTGACAGCGTTCCCTCTCTGCATGCTAGTTAAGTTAGTTGTAAGTCCTTTTACATGACGTCGCAGTCACCCCTAACAATATGTTATAGTCAATATATATAGTCAATGGTCATAGACTAAGACGAGGCACGTCCTGGATGACACAGGCAGAACTTTCTATACGTCAGGCGTGTTATCTAGGGACAATCAATCGTGAAAAAGAGTGGATTGAAGTTCCGGAAGACATGACGGACTGGCACAATGAAATAATCACACTGGGTCGTGAGTGCAGAGAATGGGCAGCGGACCGCACTGAGTTTGAGATGCAACAGCTGATCCAGAGCAACAAACATCAAGATGACATAGTCATCTACACCGATGGGTCAGTAGTTAGAAACAGACGTAGTGGTTGGGGTTTTATTGCAAAGGCTAATGGGCGAGCCTTGAAAAAGGAGAGTCTGGCATATGAGACTACGACCTCCAGCATGAGAATGAAGGTGGAGGCAATAACAGTGGCATTCCATTGGCTAGAGGAGACTACTGAAAGATACATTGCATTCATTACGGATTCAAATAGTATGCTTAGTAAGATGGTGACAGGAATGTTTCACGTGGAATGGTTATCGTCGCTTCAGAGGTCACAGATTGCGAGAATTGTATGGATAATTTGCTCTGGCCATGCGGGGGTGCGGGGGAATGAACAGGCTGATAGGCTAGCAGGGAATGCACCTCTTGGTGGTAGATTGCATACGGACAAGGGGGTGTGTCCGTGCGCTTGTGGGACCAGGTGGAGAAGGATGAGGAACAGATTGAGAACCCCTTTGTAGAAAGAATGAGATTGCGGGGGATAGGTAGGGGTTCTGGAAGAATCTCAAAACTGAGAGGGAAGACCAGGAGAACATTTAATCAGATAGCGGTGGGAACGATTAATAGTATGACTCTTCGCTGGCTGTTGAACGAGGAGACGGAGCGCGTATGGGAATGTCCTAAGTGCAGTGATGTCGGTTCTTAACTCAACTCAACTCAACTCAAGAGCCGACGAACACGGTAATAATGATGATAATGTTAATGATGATGATTATTTTGTTGGTGGTTAAGAAGATAATGACGATGAGATGATAACGACAATAACAATAATAATGAAGACGACAACCATGATGATGATGATGATAGAAGAAACTGAAATAGGTGATACATCATTAGAGAGAATGTCATAAGATGATTACGTGTTCTTAACTGTGGGTAGAATATTAAGAGGATTCGATATCGAGACTGAGAATTTCTTCCTCTAGATTTGAGAGGTCGCATCTCAAGCACACAATCGATCTATTCCTTTGCAATAAATTATTAAAATTATAAAACTATCATAAATGACACATCACAACCACACTGAATGACACAATACAGTGCCAACTACCGAGCCTTTCAAGGTCAACATTTCCTCCTCACGATATTTGACGGCAAAAGTGGACGATGATAAAAGTCGCTTAAAAGTCGACAGGGTCGACTTCATCGCACCGGGTTTTATCCCATATGGTTCGGTCTCTTTCCGCAACGCGGAAAGCGTCGCACAAAGCACGAACTCCGTAGCTTTTAGCGACGACCCACGGGAGTCTCCGAAACATTTAACTCGTAAACCGAATGGTGCGGCCCGGAGTCGAACCCACAACCTTCGGAGCACGAGTCAAACGGCTTGACCACTTCGCCACGGGATGATAATGATGATGACAAAGTTAGTATGTAAGCATGGCCGAATGGATAAGAACGTGTGTTCTTAAACATCCGGTGCGATGATGCCAAGGTAAGGGGGGATTCAACCCCTACACTGGTCAGTTAGATTAAAATGCTGACCTATCGTCCTTGACTTGGGGACGTAAATTACAAGTACCTTTGAAGTCGGAGTAGATCGCCTGATAGCGAGGGACACTGATAATAGGGAAAGCTAATCCACATGCAACATTCAGTCCATCGCTACAAGAAGTAGTATGTATGGACTACACTTGAGTTCAATGCGAGCGAGCGCCAAAAAAAAAAAAAAAAAACAGAGAAAGTTATATTTTTGAAAATCTTGCCATTATAATGGTCCTTCCGTCACTTTTTCCAGATATTTCACGTGTATAGAAATGTAATTCTATGTCCATACAAATGTGGCAACAGTCCAATTTTCCTCAGCGTAATCACAATTCCATTAATCTAATCTCAACTGAAATGCTCGTTGAAGTAATGTCACTTGAATTGTTTGTTTGTGTTAATTACCCAAGAGTTTTAATGGGCCTATTGAGATGTTGTCTGTTAATACATTTTTGTTCTATTTGGAAATATCAGACAAATGTGCAGCAGGGCGCTCATTAAAATTTCTTGCTTTGCTTTCTTCCTCTTATTTGCATTAGGCAGTCTAATGTTCAATAGAAGGGACTGCCAAGCTTGAGCACGTTGTGGAGCTGTGTTTGTATCACGTTTGCTGGTGCTGTATCGTTGTGTATGTATCACGTTTGCTGGTGCTGTATCGTTGTGTATGTATCACATTTGCTGGTGCGGTACCGTTGTGGTTATATCACGTTGTGGGGCTGTGTTTGTGTCACGTTTACTGGTATTGTACAGTTGTGTATGTATCACGTTTGCTGGTGCTGTATCGTTGTGTATGTATCACGTTTGCTGCTGTTGTACCGTTGTGTATGTATCTCGTTTGCTTGTGCTGTACTATTGTGTATGTATCATGTTTGCTGGTGCTGTACCGTTGTGTTTATATCACGTTGTGAGACTGTGTTTGTATCACGTTTACTGGTGCTGTACCGTTGTGAATATATTACGTTTGCTGGTATTGTACCATTGTGTTTGTATCACGTTTGCTGGTGCTGTACCGTTGTATATGTATCACGTTTGTTGGTATCCTACCGTTGTGTACGTATCACGTTTGCTGGTATTGTACCGTTGTGTATGTATCACGTTTGCTGGTGTTGTGAAGCTGGTTGTGAATCAACGTTCCTAGTGTTGTGTAGCTGGTTGTGTATCACATTTCTCAATGTTGTGTAGCTGGTTGTGTATCACATTTTCCACTGTTGTGTAGCTGGTTGTGTATCACATTTCCCACTGTTGTGTAGCTGGTTGTGTATTCTTCTTCTTCTTCTTCTTCTTCTTCTTCTTCTTCTTCTTCTTCTTCTTCTTCTTCTTCTTCTTCGTGGTGTGTGAGGATGTGTGTGTGGGTGGGGAAATGTGTGTTGGTGGGGGATCAGTGGGTGGGTTGCGGCATGTATGTTTGCCTGGTTCTGTGTGACTGCGTGGAGGTATGTGTGGGTGGGGGAGGTTTGGTGGGTGGGGGATGTGTTGATGGCTGCGGGATATGAGGGTGGATGGGGGATGTGTCTCACAACATTGCAATATGCACTGTTTATGTTTACAACTTTCATTTGATAATTTTTTTGTTTTTGTTTTCTCATGTGAATGTATCATGCGTAATATGCATTGTTTATGCTTACAAAATCCATTTGACAATGTTTTTTTCCCCTATGTTAATGTAACATGCACATTTGATGAATGAAAGATGAGTGATTGAAAGGGCCGAATGTAAGACGGGCCTGCGTGCCCAATTTGTTACCCTTTTAAAATAAAGTTTGTTTGTTCGTTCGTTCGTTCATTCGTTCACATTTCCCAGTGTTGTGTAACTGGTTGTGTATCACATTTCCCAGTGTTGTGTAGCTGGTTGTGTATCACATTTCCCAGCGTTGTGTAGCTGGTTGTGTATCAAATATCTTAGTTATTGCGGAGCTGGTTGTGTCTTTGAATAGATATTGATATATCTCAAAACGTATCATTCCAAGATTCCCTTGCTTACATGTTAGGTCACTACTCTTTAACTGACAATACTATTAAAACACATTAATCTCTTTCTCATGATTTCATTTCATAACCCATGCTGTATGGTGTTGGTCGCTATGTTTGAACACAACCCCATTTCTTCTTCTATTTTCTTCTTGTACCATTTACCCCCCCCCCCCCCTCTTTTTCACCCCTCCTCAAATTGGAGCATAGGCCTTCGGCCAACTCACCCCACGCGGCCCTGTTCGTTACTATCTCCTTCAGATATGTTAATATGCATATTATTTGTCTCTTGGTTCCCCTCCCTCTTCTTCACCGTGTGCTTTAGTTATCCCACTATTTCGTTTGCCCTGTGGCTTCCAGACAAAGTGGTGACTAGTTACACTATCCCCATATTTCTTCAATGTTTGTCATATTCAGGGCCAGCGTCGTTTCCCCACCTCTGCCTTAACTGTTGCCGGTCGTTTTCAATACAGATGTGTCTCTAAGTGTGAAATGTGTCTCCATGATTCAGCCTGTCTAGCATTCTCTATCCAAGGCTTCCTCTGTCTAATTCCTGGACCAACTTTACCATTGTCGCATCTTCTAGTTGACCTCTTCTCAGGACACGTACACAGAATGTAGATTTTCTGCTGCAGATATGTGTGACCAGTGCTCTTTGTGGGCTGGTTTCATTCAAGACACATCATTACTTTATTAGCTTGTCCAAGATGTTCTCATTTGCATTCATGATCATCGTCAACTGCATCCAGCGGGTTGTCCTTTCCAGAACTTTCTCCCTATACATCTTTAAAAATGTAGCCCTTTCCAGAACTGTCTCCCTATACATCTTTAAAAATGTAGCCCTTTCCAGAACTGTCTCCCTATACATCTTTAAAAATGTAGCCCTTTCCAGAACTGTCTCCCTATACATCTTTAATAATGTAGCTGTATCAAGGTCCAGATGTCTTGCCCCTGTCGCTGTCATGGTGTAAATTGTCTATAACATACTATATTTTCTCCGGTACGTCTACATTTATAATTATCTATCACATACATGCTTGCCTCTTTACATGCCCAAAACATTCTATTTTCCTCGGGTTTATTTGCCTTACTAACTACTCTTCTTCAGTATTATGGTTTTGTTTTTAAAGAAATCTGTTTAATTATTTTTGTTTTTTGTTCTTTTTCTTACATTAAATTCTGAATTAACTTCTATAACAATTCTATGACTCAATTGTGCTTTTCAGCTGATTTTTCAAATGTCCACGTCTCGCACCCGTATGTTGCCAAAGGAAATATGCATGCTCTTTACACTATTACTTTTGGTGTTATATCTGATTACATTTATACAGGTTTAAATTGCTTTAGTTTTTGCAAAGCTGTATTTGTTCCTCTTCTCACTCGTGACTTTACATTCCCATCTCCCCCAATAGTTTTCATTACATTGCGGCTTACTTGGGATATTTTTGATCATGGAAGGATAACGATCAGTTATACGGTCAATACGACTTAGGCAGCTTTTACTTTCTAATCGACCCCACAACCGCTCTTGTCGGAGACACAGCTTCTCAGCACTGGGGATTTCGAACTATATTTTGTGCACTAACCAATGCAGTAACACATAGTTCGCCCACATCTAGTTTAGTTTAGTCGTTGGATCAACATCACGGCACACGGTTTAACCCATAAGTTCTCCGTTTTGTTCTCCTAACTCAAATCTGAGTCTGGAGAAACTCAGCTCAATGCACGAACTCCGTTGCATCGGCCAGGATCCTGAAATACTTTGGGTAGATTTTTAACTCGAAATTTTGCCCGGGCAGCGCCGTTAGGCAGAATGTGTATCTACTGAGGTTGTATGACTGTACAGCCACCTTATTTCTTTCACAAACGGTAGCATTGCTGCAACAAAACTAAATATGAAACTCTACAATTAGGAACAAACTTGTTGATTATTAAAACATCTGTCGATAATATCTATCGTAAGAAACCACCTGTCAACACATCGTGGCTGCGTGGATGTGTCTGTCATTATGACGTGTTCTTTCTGGGCCTTGACTTGAAGTTTGTTGACAAGGAAATCTTTAAAATCCATGGAGGAATAAACCAGCTTAGGCTTAATCTCAGCCCGTTTGTATAAGCTGTGGTGAACCATGCCTCGTGACATCTTAATTTGCCTGTCTGCTGACGTGAAATTCCTACATTGTGCAACACGCTGACTTCTGAGCTAGCAGAAGGGGGAAACGATTTCAGCAATACAGTTCCGGAAGCTAGGGTCGGATGAATATTACCTACACCTCAATCCGATAGATGCAAACCCCCTTTTTCAGGGAAGAACATTATTTACACAAATCTCACTTCGATTGATGAAAACCCTTTCTCATGGAAGAACATTAACTACACCAACCCCACTCCGATTGACGCAAAACCCTTTTTAGGGTCACTCCAATATTTGGTACTTACAATTGTTTGATCACTTCCGGTCCCCATCATGGCGGATAGGCATTTGAACCATTAAGGTCTCTGGAGTGTTTATGCTTGTGGCTACGGTTTGCATTCGCATTTTCCTCATGTTGGACTGGAAGTAAATGGTTCCGTCGCCCTGCTACTGAGTGAGTGCGTGGCGCAATACTGTGAGCTGTGAATTTCGTGTCGAATGCTTTTACATCTGTCCACGTTTGTTTGTAGCGTGAACTGCATGTTCGGAATGATGGCGACCGATTGTTGCTGAATTGACTGGTTTGCCTTTTCGGTTATCGGGTGCATTTTTCAGGAGACTCCTGGGAGCCGTTGCTAGAGCTACGGAGTTCGTGCTTTGAGTGGCGCTTTCGGCGGGTCGCCCTGCGGAAAGAGACCGAGCCATGTGGGATAAAACCCGGGTCAATGAAGTCTTTCTGGGACTGCCGATTCCATCGACGATGAACTGTATTTTTCGTGGAGGACTTTTGTGTTGGCATTCTGTCGGGGGCATTATGCACAGCGTACCTGTGCAGGCTGTTGGCTTGCCGAGACTCATGTTTATTCCACTTTTCACACTGGGCAGTGAGGAGCATTTTGTGTGATATTCACTGGCACAGGAACGGAGCATAATGGGGACGACCCGTTGCCGTGAAGTTGGAACCGCGACAAACTAACTAACTAACTTACTAACTTAAAATTTAAACCTCAAGTGTTCATAGCCCTAACTAACCATGAAACACGGGATATTTGTTTCATTACTATTGTTAACCGGGAGCGGTTTTTATGCTTGCCGCAGCAGACAACACACTATCTACACAATAGAATGTTCACTTCCTCTTTGACAGATCTTTTGAACTACGGGGATTAGAAACCGCGCTCTGTGATTTATGAGATAAGCACACTAATCCCTGAGCCGCGGCTTTTCGTAATTTTCTTTCACAGCAAAACAAAACTGAAAAAACGGAGTGTTGTCAATAACATGAATTTGTTGCCTGTCTGATAGTTACACGACGTTTCAATCAACTCCAGCATTTCTGGCTGTTTGTTATTTACTAGACAATTTCACATTCAGTAGGTTGTCATTTATTTTTGAACTGGGAGGCTTCGTGGCGAAGTGGTCAAGCCGTTTAACTCGGGCTCCGAAGGTTGTGGGTTCGATTCCGAGCCGCGTCCTTCGGTTCACGAGTTAAATTTTTCGGAGACTCCCGTGGGTCGTCGCTAGAGCTACGGAGTTCGTGCTTTGTGCGACGCTTTCCACGCTGCGGAAAGAGACCGAGCCATATGGGATAAACCCGGTGCAATGAAGTGGACCCTGTCGACTTTTAAGCGACTTTTTTTTTTAACTGCTGACTGCTGATGTTATCGAAATCAGCGCAATGCGTTCTAATTTCAAAGCGCCCGCGCCGACTTCGAGCTGTTGTGTCGGTATGTCGTGGAATTATGAAACAGCTGGTTTTTTTTTTTTTTTTCAGCCTTTAGTTGCAGCAAACATCGAGAACTTACAAAGACATTGGTAATTTACCATCATGAAATGACAACTTGAAATATACTAACACGTATCACATTTCATAAATTCAAAATAATGTTTTCCCGTAGTGAATTTGAATAACGAAGACACAAACAATAGATTGCATGTGATTGTCATGGGATTGACTGAGACATTGCCTTTTTAACACACAAAATACTCGCTTGCTAAATGTTGCTGAAGCCGTAATTATTAATCTACACAACCCAGCTTTGTCCAAACAGAAAGACATGTTAGTTAGTTTAAAATTACCGTGGTAGACAATTGACATTACTGTACGAACATGTGTATATTTCAGCTTGAAGGATTTATCTAGTTATTTTACTTTATGTTGTGTGAATTCTGCTGTATGTATGTACCTGACGAGATGCAACGAAATATGCCAGGCAATAAATCGTGCAATCTATTTTGTGTGTCTTTGTTATTCAAACCTATCACATTAAAAGATACTGTAGATAATAATGGAAACATCGAAAGTATGAAATATATAATTAATATGTTTAATCATTAGAAGCAGATGTAATACATCGTATTCCGGTGCGAACCTAAGATCTCGTTCACAATTGGAAGGACTAGACTCAGTCGCGGCTATCGGGCAAATTTTGAGCTATGGCCTACGATTGGTGACGTTGTGATATTCTAGTGTGAGAATTTGGTTGCGTCTAGTGCGTGCCGCGTGGTCTAGTGGTTACACACCCGCGTAACACGCCAGTTTTCCGGGTTTGATCCCGGGTCCAGTCCAGGATATGCACTACTGACGAGCTCAAACGAGAGCGAAACTCGAGTCTAGTGCTTTCAGCTGAAGTGGACGAGGCCTTGGGTTCGATCAGCGTTGTCAGTACTGGGCTATGCTCAATGTTTAAATCTCAAATCCGGTAAAAATAACCAAACAAATCTATTATCCATATGATATTTTAAAAAATTGCGTGGTTTGTAATCATTGTACATTAACGTTAACGATGGACACAGGGAATAACAGAGTCCATGGGAATCTCGATACATGAAGCCCATAAGCGGGATCTCTCCCGCTGTTAATACTTCACCTCGACACCGCAAGGTACAAGAGGAACATGATGAGATGAGATGAGATACATTAATGAACACATTTGTTCGTAATATCCGTATTATTCTGATGATTATTTATTGTGGCTATAAAACGCTATAATCCGTTTAATTATTAATACAACAAAGACACTAAATAATACTGTTTGCTAATAAAATTATTTTTGTATTGAAATTATGGAAAATATAACCCACGGGGAATAGTAAATTAGATAATGCAAGAAATGGCCACATTACACATGCACGACAGTTGATATTCAGAACTGGACACCTCTGAGGAGGAACCGAGATCTGGGGACAGTGAACTGGTATGATTATACGTCTGAAAGGTCAGTTTTACAAGCTGAATCACTTGATGATGTTGACTGATATTTTTGCTGTTTTTACGTCAACAGAATAATAGAACAAAAGAATGATTAGTGATTAGTTTAAATATAATTCAATGTATTAAAGTAATTGGATTCTTTAATAACAGCAGATGTTAGATGTATTTGTGAAGTTTAATGTAGAATAGCCCAAGGAAAAGCAGACTTTCACAGGATGAAGAACATATCCTGCAATCTATCTGTCAATCGAGGTGAAGAATATAATTCTTAGAGCCAGTCCTGACGTAGGGAAGCAAATCGTGGACAATTAGCAGACAAGTGAAGAATTATGTTGAAGCTGCGGAAATGTTGCTTTATAGAACATCAATGTCTAGCTGATTATGCGTCGAATTACACTTTTTCCTGCAACAAGGCGCGGTCGTCATTTGGAGCTGACAGGTTCGAATCCCGGTCGGTAACTATAGCTTTCAAATTTTATGTTGTCTAGTGCATACTCTAGTCTCTACTTCTTTCTTCTCTTTCTGTGAGCACCAAACAATACTACATGTGTTTATTTATGTAACTTTATAGAAGATGAAGACATCAAGTGGGCAGATAGAAAGAGCAATGAAAATATCTTGAAAGAAGTAACTCGCACGGAGAACTGGATACTCGCATCAGAAGAAGACAGTCCACATTCTTTGGGCATGTCAAGAGAAGAGGAAATTGGAGTTTGTTGTCACAATAGAAAAGATGGATGGGAGGTGAGGCAGGCGGAGATCAACAGTCAAGATATGGAACATTTTGACATCATAGCAGAAACTATTGGCAGTACACGTGACAAAAGGTTGTGGACAGACATAATCGACAACGCCATGGATTATAAGCAAAAAGATGAATACAATCAATATGTTAACAGGGATTACAGGTACGAGGATCAGCTTCATTGTACATGGTCTATCCCACGTGTCCCAGTCTTATTTACGCTATCGAAAGCGTCGCAGAAAGCACAAACTCCATAGCCCCAGCGTCGATTGTGAACTGTGTCCACAAAAATTGCACTTGTGAACCGCACGAAGGAGTATGAAAATGAACCCACAACCTTTGTAGGAAGACACGTGGGATTCATCTCTTCCCTACGGAGACACCACCGCCTCGCCTCCATTTTATAACATATTATAGAAGGTTGTCCACAGACATAATTATCAACGCCTCGCGGTATGAACTTTACGAAGAAGTCGATATGTGCCTTAGAACTTAGATTCAAACTCACTTTGCAATCGTCGTCGAACAGAGCCTAGTTAACTCATTAACATGCTAACTGTCTACATGCATGTAATTAACATTTAAGAAGTGAGGCGTATATTTTACCTGACTGCAAGGCAGTACCCAAAACGCGTGTCAGTTGACCACTTAGCTAGGGTATGTCAAGTGAGGGGTATCTTTAATTGATAGACACATGCAAGTTTATGTGGTCATTATTCTACTGAAGTTAGCTGCATGACTTTTACAGGACGCCACAATTAATCCAGCATATTTGTTTGTAATTTTCTCGGTAATTTTGTTCAGTAGATTGGCATTGCTTTCTGAACAGAAGCTCAAAACATTGTAAAAATCAAAGCAAAGCACGGAGGGTAAAGATTAAAGGACAGACTAGACAATATAAAAATTGAAAGCTTTAGTTATCATTGCAGGATTCGAACCTGTTGCCCCCAAAGCATCGAGTTGACAATTTGTCGAATAACACTTGTTCTTGCAGAGAGACTCTGCCGTCATTTGGAGGTAACACGTCCGATTCCCGGTGGGGCAACTATAGGGTGTAATCGTTTAGGTTGGCTAGAGTGTCGTCTTATCTCTATTTATTTCTTATGCTTCTATCTGAATCACATTAGTACTTTTGAATCTGTCTGTGTGCTGTCTCGGCGGCTTCTATGGCTCCTCGGTAATTGACATTTTTGTGTATTGCGTTTACCACGGAAATAGAACAGTACAATGATTGGCATATCTTGAGATGAAATTAGGTAAGGACAGTGGCGGACTGGATCGTGTGTCAGCTTACCCGATGGTCCCTGTGGGCCCATGAAGAAGGGACCCCCCCCCCCCCCTCCCCTTCCCCTTTCAACATTAGACAGTGTATGCAAAATGTTAATGATCTTGTTGTCTTGGCACCACACATTTTGAGATCTAGCCCGTCATTGGGTGTGCATGATTATTCTGTGTAGTGTTCAGTTGTGTACAAGGCTGAAGATGGGCGTAGTGTGATGTAAAGTAAAACACAAGTCGAAGAGAAGTACAAACAGAAATGAATAGTACGGGAATGACATGAGTGGGGCTGCATGGAATACATACCCATAGGACGGCTTGGAGAAACTTGCCTGAGGGCCTGGGCCCCAAAGAATGATAAAGGGATAAAGAAATGAAGAAGAAACAAAGTAAACTACCTCAGTATTTTCATCCAAGAGTGTCAAAGGGAAAAGCAATAATACATCTAACTAGCAAATATGCCCTGTCCAAAACAACCATCCGAGTCTTCAATATACAGTCAAACCTCGGTTTTCGTTGCCTTCGGTTTTCATGGATTTCGGTTTTCGTCGATATTTTTTCTTTGAAAAATCTGTCTCGGTTTTCGTCGCTTGCCTCGGATTTAGTTGGCGTGCCCACATGACCTTGTTGCTATTGTTGTGAAAACAAAGCTAACCACGCGTCCTCTTCTGAGTTTGGCGTTGTTTTTCGTTGTGTGAGCATCACTTACTTATAACAAAATACGAGAGCGGTATTAAGATTGATGAAAGCAGCCACATGTACGTTCCATTGTTGCGACAAAGGAAGCAATAAAGAAGGGTAATGTAGCGAAAGGTGTAATCAGAAGAAGACAGTCCACATTCTTTGGGCATGTCAAGAGAAGAGGAAATTGGAGTTTGTTGTCACAATGGAAAAGATAGATGGGAGGTGGGACAGGCGGAGATCAGCAGTCAAGATTTGGTACATTTTGACATCATAGCATGGGGATTCATCAGTATCAGAAACTATTGGCAGTACACGAGACAAAAGACAAAAGGTGCTAACGAAACAGATTGCAAATAATTGAAAATGTCGAACAGTTATTATAAATTTGGATACATCAAGACCAGTTAGATGGCGAGTCAGACTCGGAGGCAATCATATGTGGAAAGGCCAGACTGTTGTATGCCAATCTCACTACGAAAATACTTGGGACGAGTGCTAGTGTACTTAATGATTTTAAGGCCAACAGAGATTGGTTTGAAAAAGTCAAGAGGCGCACTGGTATACAGTGTTACTAGGCACGGTGAAGGAGCGAGTTCAGACAAGATTCGGGTCAAAAATAGTATTAAACACTATATTTATTCTCTATAACATGTTTTTTTTTTGGTGTAGGTATTTTGTAGTGTCTAGAACGAATTAATTGGATTTACATTGATTCATGTGGGAATAATTACCTCTGTTTTCGTCGGTTTCGGATTTAGCCGATTGTCTTCGGGCGGATTATCGACGAAAACCGAGGTTTGGCTGTAAAGCCAAGATCGGGTTAAAGGCATCAGTTACTTCCCACTTCAGCTGGTCGCGTGTAATGGTCCGTCTGTTCGTTAGCATCGATTAAACAGCTAGCACACTGCGAATTAGAAGAGTTTTGTCCCCTGTGGCGGTTACCGTTTTTCACGTTTTGCTTACTCGCGAGAGATTTAAGACGTCTATAAATATATACACTTTTACTTTATAAAGCTAAACGTGGCCCAGATATAAACCCAAAGCCATGTTCTTTGATTCTTTCTCTCTCCAAGAGTGTGGAGCACTTACGATGAATAATATTAAAACAAGACAGGACATTTATAGGGGAGGGGTGGGTACATTTTCCCTTTCCTGAGTATTTCGTCGGCATCATCATGTGCCTTGTCAGTAATTGTGGAGGGTCACGTTTCGCCATCTTACACGATCACCAGAGTCGTGGATCAGCTCTGTATTCTTGTCCCGACCACGTCTGAGTGTTTTCTCAGTGTTTTAGCTAGCCTCACTTTGGTTCTAGTGGAGCAGTCAGTTTCTGTTGACTTAACAGGTGAGGAATGGCAATGGATTTACCTACCTCATACATAATAAATCATGCCCTTCCTTTCAGAAGGATTATGGGTTCACACTATTTTTTTTAAAATTTATTTATAGAAAGCGCATATGTACCGCATTTGATTTACCAAACCAAATTGAGAAGCTAAATTTAAGGAAGATATTCACAACAAAATGTGATCACATAATTCAACATGTTTCCCCATCATCTTCCCAAATTATAAAGCATTCACTTAGCTAAACCACATGTTGATGAAGTTGGTGTTGCTTATATTATTGCTGCCTAGCTATGTCAGCCTTCTTCTTTGACTTTTGTGTGCCGTTCTCTTCCTCCATTACTCAGCATTTTCCTTCTTAAGTCTAACTTCTCTGCTCGCCCTCCTCTGTTTGTGTGAGTGACACATTTCTTGATTTTTTCTTGGTATTGTGAATACCAGAGTAACCCCTGCTGCACGTAATACCTCTGTGCTTGCTCCCTTTTCATTCCTCGATGGACCTGGCATTTAAATAAGAACAGTAAAGGACCCTTGTACACGCCTTGCGGCGAATTGGGCATGGGGTTTAGTTTAGTTTAGTTTAGTTTAGTTTAGTTTAGTTTAGTTTAGTCAACGGATCAACATCATGGCGCACGGGTGTAATCCATAAGTGCTCCATTCTATTCCTAACTCAATCATGAGTCCGAAAAATCTCAGCCCAGTGCACGAACTCTGTATCACCGGCGAGGATCCTAAAAATACTTTGGGTAGATTTTTAACTCGAAATTTTGCCCTGGCAGCGCCGTTAGACTACTCTTTTTCGATTTCCAACTGCCAAGGGATTTTTTTTTAATGTGCGCAACAATACACACTGACGTCCGATCTCACTATCCAGAGACCAGGGAAAATTTTGTTACTAGAAGCCCACGTGAAAAAAATCCCGGCCATCACCGGGGTTTGAACCCGGTACCTCCAGCACTGTAGGCGGACATCATACCTCGAGACCACTCAGCCCCCGGACACCAGGAAATGTCTTTGGAAGTAAAGGCGACCCGTGTATTCGTGGCTTGTGTGGTCTGCGTCCAGTCGGCCATCATTACTTCTCCAGATATTTCCTGGTACCCATTTTATACTGGGTAGATCTGGCCAAGGAGTTTCTGACGCGATTCGTAATCCCGTATTCCCGGGTTCAAAACACAGCTGTGCTGGTTTTTTTCGAAAAAGGTATAGATGCCGGCCGTTCAGAAACCAATGGCAAACTACTGAACGAAAACCTTAAACAGGAGTCATGAACTGCCAAAATACTGGGGTTGACTGATACGTCCTGTGAAGGACATGCGATGAAATTTTAAATTTTAAAGATCTGAGAGTACAGGTCAAGTTACAAAATTCGGATCCATCCCGTGTGTCCTGCCACCAGGCTACCTCTGCTCCCAGATGCTAAATACCATTTGCAAAATATGTCACGAAAATATTGAAATTAATTTTAATACGAACACAAACTTTGACTAGAACTTTCTTACCTTCGAAATTGCATAACCAAAGCAATTGATGGTAGTATGTGGACATTATAAATCTCTAATAAATATTTAGTCTGGACGTCAGTAAAATGCATACATCATTTGATGTGTCTGGTACGAGCACTGACAACGTTGAAGAAAGAGATAGGTTACATGTCATGTCGAATCTGTTCAGCTGTGTGACAGTGAAACGTAGAATGTCCATGAACATATTAGGAAGCTGTGTGACAGTGAATCGTAGAATGTGGATGAACATATTAGCAAGCTGTGTGACGGTGAATCGTAGAATTTAAATGAACAAAGTTGGAAGCTGTGGGACAATGAATTAGGAATGTGAATGAACGAATAAGGAATATATGTGACAATGAATCTTAGAATGTGAATGGACGAAGTGCGAACCGGTTGGAGATGCAGTTTCGGAGACGAATGCTGCTTGTTTTTTAATACAGTTTTCTCCATTCGTCCTGTCTGTCGTCAGGTGGGTAGACCACCTGTTTCTGGTTATCAGGTTGGTATAGATGTTGCAGTCAACGTTGATGCTCTCACGCACCTAGCGTAACATCACCGTTAATGGGCCATAGATTCTAAATGGCACCCCTTGATCACTTTTACTTCATTGTGTGATTTTATGAATACAAGAAAGACTGTTACTCCATTGAATAATGCAGGTGAGAAACTGCGGCACAACACTAGCAAACATCTTACAGTACAGTGCTTGAGAACTTGTATCTTTCCTGTAGGCGGAACATGTTTTTGAGACGCAGCATCTTTCCTGTACATAAAATGTAACTTTTATCTACACAGATGTGTATCATGGACCATGCCACTATTGACTAAACAATAAATTAAATATTACAGAAAGAATCTTAGAATACCGTGGACCAAGAAGAAAGAAAATACTGACAAGATCTTACTTTGAATAAAACCGACTAAGACACAATATTATAGAACGACAGCAGATAAGTTCATTTGTTTAAACACCATGTGATTGTTAATGTTACAACATTCGGCCATATCCTGTTCAACTGATATGTGTTGTGACAAGCAGCTTTTGCTATTGTTTTAGATAACGCTCTGATGTTTTGGTGGAATTCATCTTGATCTCACGTCGTTAAACAGTCACTTATGTCAATAAGAAGATGACACCCATTTTCTCTTTCTCATAAAAAGCGAGGAGGATAATTTTCTTGCTCACTCTTCTTACTAGATGAAAGAAACTCTTGCCTTCACTTTTCCCCTCATTGTCCTTCGTATCTCTTCTCGCTCTCTCCCTACTTTATTTTTTTTCTCTCTCTCTCATGCTGTCTCTCTCTTTCATCCCTTGTTTGCTCTCCCCCACCCCTTTCCTCGCCCGCCAATTCTCCAGTCTAAAACTGCCTAATTCACCCGCAGATTTGCTGAATGCTTTCACCAAATGTATATTTACACATTCCGAATACAAAACGATCCTAGTGGCCATCTCCACCCGAAAATCTGAGAGATGACCGCAGAGAATGAGTTGGAAAATGAGAAGGAAAATGTTTGATTGATGTCGTTGCTCTGGAGATCGACTGCAATGACTGACCTTTTCCACGTGGTCGATACCACTATATCCGGGTATCTTTAGAAGTCCCTGTTATTGGGTATCGGTAGTGCAAATAAGAGTACGCGGTCTTGTTTGAATAACTCAGTCAGGCGCGCATTTCTCCTGGAGCTTTCAGAAGTTTCTTCACAAATTCACTCTCTCAGCGTTGACAATGTGTTGTAAGTATTTACTTTGAGGCTGTACCTTTTTACAGATATATATATATCCAGATAACGTACTAAGCCCCATTAGTTCTGTTATCCTATCCACGAGTGCTGCCTGCTCTTCAAGGAGAGACTCTCTAAAGTGGCTCTGACTAGTAAAGAATTATTTCGTAAATTATATGCCCCATCATGTCCTACAAGAGACCAGTCATACTTTCCATAAAAAGCTTTTTAGGTACAGAAACAAAAGGATAACAAAAAAGAGGAGGGGGGATATTTTGGCACGACCAGTGTAATTTCCTTTCGACTGAGGTCCGTGAATTGCATGTGGCTAGGAAAAAGACAAGCAATGAAAAATATTTCTGAGCTCGGCTTTTGTGGTTAATGATAATTGGCGCAATCGTAAGGGTTACAGGACGCAGTCATGAGGTTAATGGACGCAATCGTGAGGTTAAAAATCGCTGTCGTAAGGTTAGAGGACGCAAAAGGGAGGTCAAAGGGCGCACTCATGAGATTAAATGACGTAGAAAGGAGTCAAAGGGCGCAGTGGCCAGATTAGAGGACGCATTCGCAAGACTAAGGGATCCAGTCGCAAGGTTAAAAGAGCAGGCGCAAGGCTAAAGAACTCAGTCGTGAGGTTAAAGAACTCAGAAGTACGGTTATCTAAACTGACTAATTTAAGCCTAACGGAAACTGGGTATCTTCAAAGCTGTAAGAACATGGTCGTGGGTTCAGCAATGTCAGGCGTGCAAGTGTTCTCTTCCGAATTGGTTCCCCACAAACTTGTAAGTGTTCTAAACGTTGCATGTTCATTGCAGGATCAACTTCAGTTTGATGTTATAGGCAATTTTAAATTCAGTAGTTTGCCATTGCTTTCCTAATAAGTCAACATTTAAGTTGTATGTTGAATAAATCCACTATATCGCTGTCAGCGCACAAGAAGTTTAAAGGCGAGTACATTATATCTCTCGGCCATGACGACATATATCTTTAAACGTAAGCGTCAACTGTTTAACAATTGTAACAAAATGAATAAAAATAATATTATTTTTAAAGTAAATTCCTTGTGGTGTAATGGGTATGTGACCCTTGACCCATGATTGTATAGACCAATCGGCACTCGTGGGATGATGTGGTCAATGTCACACCGGCCGTCTTGTCTTCCCAATATGTTTCCTGGTACCAATTTTAGACTGCGTCCGCCTGAGAGCCCAGGCCATTTTTTAAAATCCTGTGGATTTGAATCCTAAACCACCAGACCTCCAGGCCAGCGCCTAATCATTACTATAATCTCTCTCTCTCTCTCTCTCTCTCTCTCTCTCTCTCCTCTCTCTCTCTCTCGCTCTCTCTCTCTCTCTCTCTCTCCGCTCTCTCTCTCTCTCTCTCTCTCTGTCTCTCTCTCTCTCTCTCTCGCTCTCTCTCTCTCTCTCTCTCTCTCTCTCTCTCTCTCCCCCCCCCCTCCCCAACCCCATTAATAATATAACCAGAATAATAACAAAACAAAAAGATATATGAAATCTACCAGCCTGGAAAATGGGCCTCCCGTCAACATTGCGTGGAATTTTTGGCCCATAATATTGGCAGTCCGTTCTTTCAGAGGCCTGTTTATTAAAAGATGTATATTCTGTCACATATGTACATAGAGTCTGTGAAAGGGTTTAGCAGATGAAAGCTTGAGGACTTGCAACCTACACAAAGCAATGCAACAAGACTGTAACGATGTTTTACTTGAAATCTGGCAAGATCAATCAATTAATCAATCAATCAATCAATCAATCAATCATGTGCCATGCCGGAAAGCGTGGGCGATCATGACTCGCCATTTCACTCGATCACCAGCGTCGTGATACATATCTGGCAAGATATTTCGCTAAAAACAAATCACAACATGTGAAACTACAATACAAATTATAAAGAAGGACAGGCAGCTGGAATTCTGGGCTTTGAAAACACACTACATCGAGACCATAAGATGGGCAAACAAGGTAGTTATTGATAACAATGACTGTATGGATGGTAATTAATAAGTATTAGAATAAAGCACATTGCATTATGAGGCGGGGTAAAAGTTTCATTGCTTATGATCACCGAGCCCGCAGGTAAGTGTGTTAGACTTTGCTACTACCGTGAAATAATCCATGGACTAGAGTGTTAAAAAAATAAAATAAAATAAACACACACACACACACACACGCGCGCGCGCGCGCACACACACACACACACACACACACGCGCGCGCGCGCGCGCATACCACATGATCTTCTATTTTACGGGATATGTACCATTGATGATATCTACGGCAGGGTTTGTACGTTGATGGATTGATGCCTCTTGCCCGATCACACGGCACAGGCTAAGATTGACATGTCACCATCGACAGGACATAAATAACATTTGATCTCCAGAGAAATAGAACACATGCCCTATGGTGTATGAGGTGGACTTGCTAATTCCGCCGTCACATGCTCCACAGCTTCTCCACAGCTTCTACGAGTCCACAGAACGGTAAATGGAAGATTCAACAGCTAAAATGTAAAGCAGCAATTTTTCACTCTGTAAAGTGTAATACTGTTAGCACCATATTTGTGCAGACCAATCGGCATCTGACAGATGGGATAGTCAGTATCACGCTAGAGCCTTTACTTCCCACAAAAGTACCATTAAAGCCAGTGGTACTCAACCGGTGGGGAATCCCTCCTCCACCCCCCACCCCAGCCGTGGGGAATTTTAGGGTTTCCGGTCGGGGAGGGGGGTTAGATTATTTCAATAGCGCATTAATACAAGAACCGGTTACTTGATATTGGTTTCCCCTGCATACTTTACGGTTCTGTACTTTTCGCCCTTCTGAAATCCATTTTATAACGTAAGTAGACCCGCAAATCACGTTTTATGTAGACGTCTTGACTTGTTCTTGTATGTGTTATTAAATTTAGCTTCCAGTTTTAAGTATACTGTATAAACAAAAAAAAAAGGGGGGGGGGGATTTATAGGGAGGAAATACGAAAGAGGGAATGCATTCTGAACATATGGTGAAGGAGTGTAAGGGCCAAAAACGATTGAGAACCACTGCGTTATGCTATGTCCATCTTGAAGCTCAGGCCGATTTTTAAAAAAAAACAATACTTTCCTCCTTTAAGGGGATCGAACATTTAACCATTAGGCTGTCATGCTAGCGAGCTAGCCACATCGCTAAAACTGCTCCCAAATGGAAGGTTAGGGTGATAAATAGAAGTGATGGGATGTATGAAAAACGCAGATGTTTTAGGGGATTGGCGACACCATTCTAGTCGCGTACAAGGGAAACAATGCCTCAGAGACTATGAATATTTAATTCCGAAAAACCAGGATAGTTAATAGTCATTTATGTGTCCCCGCAGTACATACTTAAACAGATTGGTGGATCAAAGTAGTGAAAGAAAGAATATTTGTTCGAAGATATAAATAATGCAGACTTCAATCAAACGGTCTGATGAAGTTCACCAGTTGACTTTGCTTCTAAATGTTTCATTAAAGAGCGATGTAGGACTTGTTAGTGAGATTTGCTTGGCATCATTGTATTTTAAAGTGACAGTATTTTCGGGATGATATTTACGGTACATGCAGGCTAAATATTCACCTCGCTCTAAGTCAGGCCCTTTATGGTGTGTTTAGTACGAAGGTAAGTTAATAAGTAAGTCACAAATGGCTGTAGAAAAATAACTAAAGATGATAACAACTTGAAACCAGTTTATTTTTATACATATATTGTCCGTTTATTTCTCAACATAATTTCCATCAACATTGATGCACTTATCCCATCGTTTCTTCAGTCCTCCAAAACCGGCTGCATAGAACTGCGTGCTCTGTTTTCTAAACCACGTTTCACTTACATTTAACTTCGGCATATTCGCGAAATGTCTCCCGCCAAGGTGAATTTCCTGTTTATGTTGACAAATGTTTCTCCCGTAAAGCGGTGCATCTGGTCTGGTTCGCTAGATCAGTTCGCGTCTAGCGTTCGTTGTCTCGGATGGCTGTGTGAAGTGCACCAAAATGGGATCTTCCCAGCCAACGTGAGTTAGCGAGGCAGGCGTTTCAAGAATGTAACCGCATCGTGCAGCCAGGGTCGTGGTTTGAGCGGGCAAAAGAGCAAAATTTGTACGACCATTCGACAAAGTCTCGATAAGCGCCCACTCTCTCTCGATGAGTAGTGGGCCTGCAGTCAGTAAGCTGGTATAGCTTTTTTTTTTTCGGTCAGTCCTGCCGGCGTAGCTTGAAAGCTCGTTGGTAGGCGTCCAGTGGTTTTGCATGTATCACCTTGTACCGGGAGGGCGCGCTTTAGCGATGCTACTCTTGGCTTGCGTGTGCGTGAATAGTCGTCTGTCCGATAGATATCTGGTTGATCCTGCCAGTAGTCATTTGCTTGTCTCGGATGGCTGTGTGAGGTACACCAAAATGGGATCTTCCCAGCCAACGTGAGTTAGCGAGGCAGGCGTTTCAAGAATGTAGTCATATGCTTGTCTCAGCTTTAGCGATGCTACTCTCGGCTTGCGTGTGCATGAACGTCTGTCCGGTCAGTCGCCATGTGCACATTTGCGCTGGAGAGGCTCAACCGTAAATCGGAAGATCTGCTCTCAACTTAGACGAGCAGCATCTTTGGTGGTTAGTTTCTCGCCTCATGTTTGTGTGTGGTCTGCTCTGGCGGTCAGTCCGTCTTCGGTGAAGGAAATCGTGTTGATCCTAAAAGTAATCATACGCTCATTGCTTGTCGCTACGCTTGTCTTAAAACTGAAAATTAAAGGAATTGACGTAAGGGCCCGAGGCTCCCGAGAGCCAATATAAACAGGGATAACTGGCCGTGGCAGCCTAACGTCCACTGCATCTGTGTCCGTCTTCCAGTCGTCTTGCCATGCTCGCCACTGGAGCCAGACGGACACAGACGAGGGAGCGGGACGAGGGTGTTGCGCGACCCACCTCCTCGCTATACAAAACCAAAGCGCAAGTCATTCGTTCCTCATCAAATCAAAGATGTAGTGTAATGAATGGTCATCGTCAATGAATGGTCAACGTCATTCATGATGGACGAACAACGCATAGCTGGGTAGAAAACGTTACGCGGGTGAGTCAATAAGTAAGTCACACAGTTCTGTGCGATGGTCGGTCAATAGAAACAAAGCAAAGCAGTTCTATCAGCCGGTTTGGCAGGACTGATAAAACGATGGGATAAGTGCATGAATGTTGATGAAATTACGTTAAGAAATAAAGGGACAATATATGAATAAAAATAAACTGGTGTCAAGTTGTTATCATCTTTAGTTGTTTTTCTACAGCCATTTGTGACTTACTTATTAACTTACCCTCGTATGTGTATAACGAAATCAGTAGACCGAAGTATCTCAAATATACTTTTTGAATTCAACAAGACAAACCTTTTTTTTTTTTTTTTTTGTTAATCCTGGTCTTAGTCGTTAGTAGGGGTTCCAACTTCACAGCAAGGGGTCACCTCCATAATGTTCCGTTCCTGTACCAGTGAATATTACACAATATGCTCCTCACATGTGAAAAGTGGAACAGACGACAGTCTCGACAAACCAACAGCACGCAAAGGCATACATGCATAAGGTCGCTGTCAGAATGTCAACACAGTTCCTAATAAAATTACAGTTCATCGTCAATGAGAGCGGCAGTCACTAGAAAATCGACGGTTGCACACGCATTTCTGCATAAAGCAAAACCAGCTAGTTCGGCATGCAGTTTACAATACAAACAACCGCGAACAGATGTAAAAGCATTCCACATGAAATCCACAGCTCACAGTGCCACACTTATCTCAGTAGCTGGACTATCTAACCCAAGTCTACCTAGCACAAGGAACCGAGCTTGTCTACTGTTGTCCTTAACCCTCCCCCTCTACACCTCATTTAACCAAGTTGTCCTATATGTTCCTATCTCCTGCAGCTCCCTCCAGTTCCCCATTATTAATCGTATCTGTCTAACATTTTCTTCTCTGCGTGTTTGAGGTCTTCTGCTATTTCATTTGCCGTTTGGTTTTCAGAGAAGAATGTATCTAGTTTCAGTTATAATGTCCTCAGGTGTCCTATCCAGTGCTAGCGATTTTATTTCTCTCACTTCTTGTTACATTGGAATTTGTTTAATTCTCTCCAGGAGCTCCAAAATGGTCAAGTTTATGCATTCTAAATGTAATCCGTGGTGGCATGACAGTCCGGATAAAGTGGTCTTGATTCAATACCCATCAGTTGCCGTCTTATTCATTAACTGTTGGGGCCTAGGTTCAAGAATGTTTACAAAACTCGTTCGGTTATAATGATTCATCACAACCTCCCTTGATCACATGATCAATTAGATACATTTTTCGCATAAGGACGAAATACAGAAGGCCTTATTATGTAAGTTGTTTGTGGTAAATATTACGTCAGTTTGCAATCGCAAAGAGTAGACCTTTACGACCGCAGCCCTAGCGTAATGTTTAGAGTGGAACAATCCAGCCACGCAAAGATAGAGATAGAACCCATTATCTTAGATTGTAGCTATCTAGAGGAAGTCAACCTTTAACAAATGCAGTTCGAAGCTGAACACTCAAGACGTTTGAACTAGAGAGGTGCATAACTGGGCCGGGGTGATCACTCTTGCCTGCCAGCTCAGTGGTCATGTGTTCGATTCTGGGATATTTCCATGGATCTAGGTTGCAAGGTCGACCCAGCCCCTGGAAAGGTTAACCCGGTCAACAAATGCCCGTAGGAGTCCGATGTGTCGGCCTAACGGCGCAAGAACGCATCTCTGCTGTAAACAGGAACAACGCAATCACGTCCGAAAAAACTCTCCCGATGAACGCAGAAGAAGAAGAAGAAGAAGAAGAAGGAGGAGGAGGAGGAGGAGGAGGAGGAGGAGGAGGAGGAGGAGGAGGAGGAGGAGGAGGAGGAGGAAGAAGAAGAAGAAGAAGAAGAAGAAGAAGAAGAAGAAGAAGAAGAAGAAGAAGAAGAAGAAGAAGAAGAAGAAGAAGAAGAAGAAGAAGAAGAAGAAGAAGAAGAAGAAGAAGAAGAAGAAGAAGGGAAGAAGAACTAGCTTACAGAAACTGGAAACAAGAATTTTCCTGTGAAGTCAAGGTATGTGGTGTGATGGTTTCCACATTACCCATGGCGAGCGGACTGGTCTTAAAGTATGGGGTTAGCACCATGTACTCAATGTGCCACGTGACTTGAAAGGTGTCCTTTGCTTCTTTTATTAATAACTATGTGGGAAGTCAGCATGGCTGAATGGATAAGATCATTGGTTCTTAAACTTCCGGTTTATTGATGCTCAGGAAGTGGGTTCAACCCCTAAACCAGTCAGTTGTCTTCTTGTCATTCACGTAAATTACATGTACCTCAAAAGTCGGAGTGGGTTCTCCTGATGGCGAGGGACACTGGTGGCAGGGAAAAGTAATCCGTATGCAAAAAACAGTCCAGTGAACTAGAAGTAGTAGCACGTGTATGGATTAACTTTGAGTTCAATGCACGGGTACGTAACATAATAATAATAATAATCTTCTTCTTCTTCTTCAGCGTTCCGAGCCATTGAGGTTCTTTGCTGCAAATACAATCCGTCTCCATTCGTCTCTCTGGTGGACCTTCTCTTGCCAGTCGTTGATTCCAAGTGTTTGTAGGTCTGTACATGTATTATCTCTCCACCGCCTTCTTGGTCTACCTCGGGGTCTACGGTCATTTATTTCCTGAGTGTAAGCGAGTTTTGTTTCCCTATTATCTACCATTCTTTCTATATGCCCCAGCCATTGTAGTCTATTAGCCTTCATGATACCAGTGATTAGCGGGGACTTAAACAGATCATAAATGTCTTTGTTACTTCTTCTTTTCCACTCTCCACTATGTGTATCCCTAATGGGTCCAAAGATGCGTCTTAAAATTTTGTTCTCAAAGGTTTGTAACAAGGCTTCGTCTCCTTTCGTTGTACTCCAGGTTTCAGAGCCATACAGCACAACTGGTCTGATCAGTGTTTTGTATATTGTGATTTTGGTGTTACGAGATAGCGCCTTTGATTTTAGTAGATGTTGTAGTGCATAGTATATCTTATTTCCAGAGTTGATTCTAGTTTGTATTTCTTCCCTTATGATGTTGGAGCAGTTGAAGATTGTACCCAGGTATTTGTATGTTTCCGTTCTTTTAATGGTCATATTATCTATTTGTATGTGGCCAGAGTTTCTAGCCATTCCGTCTCTTGAAATTACCATATATTCTGTCTTATCTTGGTTGATAACCAGCCCCATCTGTTGGGCTTTTCCCTTAAGTGAGTCAATATTTCTAATGTCTTTTGTTCACTTTGCCCTATAATATCTATATCATCTGCATACCAAGCAGCTTGAATGTTCCTCCAATATCACGATTCCTCCTCTTCCTTACGAACTTCTCTAGAGCTCAGATTGAAGAGTAGCGGCGATAGTGCATCACCCTGTTTCAAGCCAGATGTTATTTGGAAGGGGTCTGATTTCCTGCCTTTATATGTTACTATATTATAAGTATCTTCCATGCAATAAATAATAATAATAATAATAATAATAATAATAATAATAATAATAATAATAATAATAATAATAATATTAACTACGTGTCACTCACTGCCCTAAAAAAAGGAACGAAAACGAGAAGTAATGTATGTCATTATAAAAATGTAATAATAACTTTCGAATTCCACGAGTAACGGCAGACCGGTTGTAAACCGTTCTAATGAAGGCGTTAAGGATATTGGAAGGGGAGTCCCGTCACTGAAGCCAATATTAGTCAAGACCTCTTGACTTCTAACCGATTTGTTCGATGACAATTGTAGTCCTGTCAGATGCTGTCTGCTGATGGCGCTGCGCTTCGATCGTCTCCCGGCCCTGGTGATTGTTATTGCCAATTACTTCAAACGTCGCCATTTTTATCTTATGGCGTGGGCAGCTACTTTACAGCAATGTTTTATTCTGTGAGCCAAACACTTGTGGAATTGCCTAAATAGTACACAAGATTCCTCACTTAGAATCGAACCTCGGGTTTATCCAGCATAGTTGTGCCTGCTCTCAATACATAGAAAAACTCTTGGGCTTTTCACCTTAAATATTACAGAAAGGTTCTTAGAAAATCGTGGACCAAAAGGAAGGGAAAATCTTGACATTTTACCGGATCTGACCATGGAAGAAAGCTGGATCATAAATATAGGTGTGGTAGAATTAAACAAAGCATTCATTTTGAATGAATTATGCACCATGAGTTGGTCAGAAGAAGTCGCCGTAGGCATTCAGGCAAGCATCCCATTGCTAAAGTAGGCGGTAAATGCCGTCAGCAAAAAAGGATTGTGGTTGCTCACTGAACCAAGTGTTTACCGCGTTTATTACATCTGCAACTGTGTGAAATCGTTGACCCTTGAGAGCCTTTTTAGAGGTCCGAACAAATGAACATCACATGGTGACAAATCAGGACAATAGGCTGGATGTTGCAGAATTCCCCACATCTTCCTTGCTAATGCTTCCTGCACAATCTTTGCGACATGTGGACGAGCATTATCGTACAACAAAATCATACCGCGAGAAAGCATGTCGTTTATTCTTGATGGCTTTTTGCAGCTTGTCTAGTGTTTGCAAGTCGTTGGTAGAGTTGATATTGACATCAGGTTCTTTAAGGCCGGCCAACAATAGTCCTTCATGGGAAAAAAAATGCGCCAGAATAACCTTACCAGCGGAAACCTGTAACTTAAAATTTTTGGATGTTGGTGATCCATCATGCTTCCATTGCATGCTCTCTTTTTTGCTGATCGACTCAAAGTGGTGACACCATGATTCTTCGCCTGCCACTATGCGGAAGAGAAATCCATCACCCTTCACTCTGTAACGCAGCAAGTGGTTAAAATACCATCCCATGCGTTCCTCTTTTTGGTGGTCGGTCAACATCCGTGGTACCCACTGTGAGCACACCTTCCGATATTGCAGTTTCTTACAAACGACCTTTTGAATTGTCCCAATTGACACATCAAATTCTTTCGCTAGAAAACTTATGCTTCGACTACGGTTCATCTGTACTGCTGCATCAGTTTTGGCGATGTTTTTTTTTTTCTTTCTTTTTCTGTTGCAACATTATGCGCTTGATCCGTACGTGGAAGATCTGTCGTGAACTGACGTACTTTCTGATACATTCCTGACCAGTCTGTCACTGTTGTCTTCGACACAAATTTGTTACCGTACGCTGCCTGCATTCTTCGATGAATGTCCACTGGTCGACATCCTTCAAATGAAAGAAACTGAATCACCGCTCTTTGAGCTTCTTTGGACGGATTTCGGATCAACCCGGCCATTTTATCAACGGTCAGAAACAGAACCCATGCATCATGGGACGATAAGCACGTGCTCTTTTATTCATTTTTTTTAAAAATAGGACATCGCTGTCAGCACCAGAATTTTACCGCTGTTGTTATTTCTTGGCAAGATTACGCTCAGTAGTTTGCCATAGCTTTCTGAGCGGCTGGCTCACTTATCCCGTAAGTCATCAACGCGGTGAGAACCGCTTCCAATTCTCGCGCGCTGCGTTGCCCCACGTGAATAAACGGGATTACGGAGAATGTCGTTTAACATCTAGGCCAGGGAGGTCGGCCTTTTATTCATTAGTCAGTACTTATCACATGACTACAACAAGATCATGTTGAACGTACGCAATTACGCGCGGTGCGGCACGAACGGATTTCAAATGAACGCCCTTTATATGTTAAAGGTCACAGTGGCTTGGGGGGTGGGGGGGGGGGGGGTGAAAATAGCGATGCAATGCTTGGTTCCGGGAAGATTAACCTGAAGTAGAACTGCACGAGGCTGAATACAGCACACTGCAGACACCTTAGGCATGAAGGTGTATGAAGCATGAGAGATGGCAGAGATCGAGATGATGCTCTTCATACATCTGCAGCCCAGCAGTATTGTTCGGCCTGTTCCACTTGGACACGTACAGTAACCCGTATAGCAGGTAGTATCAACGTTATCACAGGGAGTTAGGGTAAAACAATATTGCATCTAGTATATATGCGATTATGAGCTAGCAACTTGTATTTTAATTTTATTCACGTTAATTACAGTAAAAAAAAAAAAAAAAAAAAAAAAAAAAAAAAAACTCTGTTTTCGTTGCTTTCGGTTTTCGTTGATTTCAGTTTTCGTCAATTATTTCAGCGAAAATGTGTCCCGGTTTTCGTCGGTTTCCTCGGATTTCGTCGGCGTGACTACGGGACCTCGCTGCTAATTTTGCGAAAACATAGGGAGGGACACACGCGTTTTTCTGCTTAGTTTTACGTTGATTCTCGATGTGTGAGTATCATTTGCTAATAAGTTAACCCTTTCCTGTTAGCTCCGTCATGAGACCAAAGACAGTTTCCAGAGCCAACAGCCCTTCGAAGACGAAGGCCAAAAAAAAACAAAAAAAAACACGATCGAGTTGAAGAATGAGATCATTGAAAAATACGATAGCGGCATTAATAGATTGCTGATATCGGCTGCGTGTACAAGAAGTCGCCATCCACGATAAGTTCCATTGTGGCGAAAAAGGAAGCAATAAAGTAGGCCAGTGTGGCGAAAGGCGTAACTGCGCTAACGAAACAGAGATGGCAAACAATTGAAGATGTCAAACAGTTATTATTAATTTCGATAAATGAAAAACAGTTAGATGGCGATAATGTTTCGGAGGCAATTATATGTGAAAAGGCCAGACTGTTGTATGCCGATCTCATTAAGAAAATGACTGAGACGACTGCTAGTGTACTTAGTGATTTAAAGGTCAGCAGAGAATGGTTAAATAATTCAAGAGGCGCACTGGCATACACTGTGTAACTAGCCATGGTAAAGTTGCGAGTTCGGACAAGTCTGGCGCAAAGAAATAGTATTAACTATATTTATTCTCTACAAAATGTGTATTTGGTATGCATTTTGGATAGTCTAGAATAAACTAATTGGATTTAAATTGATTCATATGGAAATAATTGCCTAGGATTTCGTCGGTTTCTATTTCACCGATTGTTTTCGGACGGATTATCGACGAAAACCGAGGTTTTACTCTATATTATAATGTGTTCCGTATTACAACGAGTATCAACATTTTGATCAAAGCATTCGCAGGCAAACTATATCATTTTCTCGATTACCCCTGAAAACATGCTTGTATGTAAAGCATTGTTTGAACAAAGATGACAAAATTCATTGCCAGACATATTTCGCTGTGTTTTGTCAGTTGCATACTGCAGAATTATATGTGGTATGAAGTTAATAGATTATTCTTTTCTTCTTTACCACATGTTAATACTGAAACTGCTCTAATGTATACGCACGTGTTACCAAGGCAGTCGTAGATTCACTATCAAGTCTTCCTGTTTACATAGTGACGATTCTCCACAACGAATGGCTGTAGCTTGAGCAGATTTAAACGTGTGTTTATCTTCATGTAGCACAACACCCGAAATGCATATCCTTTGTTGACCACCTGACCAGAATTCAACAGATGTTTTTCGATTATATGAAGGTAGTTTGTCAAACTGCATTCACATTTAAACACAAAAGCCACCAGCAATATGTTTCATGATTTATTACCTGGCATATTTCCCATATATTTAGAACATTTTCAGAACAAATGTCTTAGAAGAATTCTAAACCTCCACTGGACAGATTTTAGAACCAATACGCAAAAAAGACAAGAGACTAAGTAAGATATTGTATCCAATTTTATAAGAAAACGCCGTTGGAACAACATCGGCCATGTACTCAGAATGGACAAGACAATACTCCCCTACCAAGCCCTCATATGGACACCGTTAGGGAAAAGAAAACGGGGAAGACCAAGAGAGACCCTGCGTAGAACTATCATCAGAGAGGGCTCATTCAACGGCCAAACAAACATCCAAGATCTACAACAGGTGCAGCGAACCGCCAGACATGGAGAGCCAGGACTTCTGCCCTATGCGCCGCTTTGGGCTCAAGAGGAAAGACTAACTATAGTATGTCCACATTTGTTTGCCTTCATTCACGATCAATTATTTTGAAAACTGTCTGTTGCATCGTTATGAAATTTTTAAAGCCGTCTTATATTTACCCCCACCCAAGGAATATGTCTTTGATAGGTCCAAAAAACAACTTAAATAATTGAAAGCGGCAACATTCCTTTGATGTTTTGCTGAACAACTAGTGATTTCTTGCTAACAAAGTTATTTTTACGGTAATGGGAGACCTGCAAATTCTGATGACACACAAAGGCGTATCCGGATTCATATGGGAGTGGGTGCAATGAAAGAACTAGCTTAAAATCTACAGGGTCGGCTGCATTGCACCGGGTTTTTATCCCATATGGCCCAGTTTCTTTCCGCAGCGCGGAAAGCGTCGCACAAAGCACGAACTCCGTAGCTCCAGCGACGACCCTCGGGAGTCTCCGAAAAAATGCACTCGTGAAATGGACGCGGCCCGGAATCGAACATACAACCTTCGGAGCCCGAGTCAGACGGCTTGACCACTTCACCACGGAGAATCCCGAGAGGGGTGCAATGTGTAATATTAGTAAAGACAGAGAATTTACACAGGCACGGGGTAAATAATTTGTAAATTAACAGGAAAGTAGAAGGAATATATTTCTTACCTTATTTTTCATTTCCTTCTTGTTTCTTCAGCTGATGCTGATGCTGTAATGTTTAGGGCCTGCAATTCGTCTGAATAGTTGGAGCAAAATATCCCAGTAAGTGAGTACGTAGATTGAGGTCTGCGATCTGCTCAGACCCTAATCTGTGTCGGACGATTCCAGTAGGTTGATGATTGCTCTCGGTTGCATAAAATTCAATCCATCCTTTCTCCAATAGTCCTCTTCCTCTTTCAACACATGGTCCTGACGTTTTTTCCAGTAACTTTTATCAATATTTAATAGCGCGGACAGACAGACAGACAGACAGACAGGTAGGTAGGTAGGCAGAAAGGTAGGTGGGTGGGTGGGTGGATGGCTGGCTGGCTGGCTGGCTGGCTGACTGGGTGGGTGGGTCGGTCGGTCGGTCGGTCGGTCGGTCGGTCGGTGGGCTGGTCGGTCGGTCGGTCGGTCGGTGGGTGGGTGGGTCGGCCGGCAGGCAGGCAGGCAGGCAGGCAGGCAGGCAGGCAGGCAGGCAGACAGACAGATTAAATAGATTAGATAGATAGATAGACAGACAGACAGACAGACAGACAGACAGACAGACAGACAGACAGACAGACAGACAGACAGATAGACAGATAGATAGATAGATAGATAGATAGATAGATAGATAGATAGATAGATAGATAGATAGATAGATAGATAGATAGATAGATAGATAGATAGATAGATAGATAGATAGATAGATAGATAGATAGATAGATAGATAGATAGATAGATAGATAGATAGATAGATAGATAGATAGATAGATAGATAGATAGATAGATAGATAGATAGATAGATAGATAGATAGATAGATAGATAGATAGATAGATAGATAGATAGATAGATAGATAGATAGATAGATAGATAGATAGATAGATAGATAGATAGATAGATAGATAGATAGATAGATAGATAGATAGATAGATAGATAGATAGATAGATAGATAGATAGATAGATAGATAGATAGATAGATAGATAGATAGATAGATAGATAGATAGATAGATAGATAGATAGATAGATAGATAGATAGATAGATAGATAGATAGATAGATAGATAGATAGATAGATAGATAGATAGATAGATAGATAGATAGATAGATAGATAGATAGATAGATAGATCCCCGCCAGAAGCCGGGCCTTGTCGGCTAGTTTATTTATATAATCATGTTTCATGAAAGAACCCCCATTTGGAGACACCTCTGAATCTTCGCGCTGTTTGTTTCAAAACGGAAATCACGTGGAAATTTTAAAAAATGTGGGGACGTGTCTTGGTGAAGCTGTAATACTGTTAAAATGATGGACGTAATCTCTAATTCGTAATTTATATACCCCATATAATCAAACTTTGAAATCTGCTGTAAAATCTCCAGAACGAAATTTTTTTTGTTGGGTGGACTAATGATAAGGTTATATACTAAATCTCATAATTTTCCCTCAGTTGGTTACTGAGATATTGTATTTTATATTGAGGCAACAACAACAAAAAAACACTATAACTAACTAATATTTCCCCGTATCTGCATAATGTAGAGTTATATATCCTATGAAGTGAGTAAATGAATTATACTATAATAATAGGTCGTGTCATACTGAATTAAACATATTAAAATATACACGATCTAGAGAGGCTGTGAATGAAAAGAGAACTAATTAGAAAGATTTTGTTTTTTTAAAAAAAGAGACTGATGTGAAATTTTTCAACCACATTAAAAGACAAAACATTGTTATAACAATCAACTGGAGTGAAAAGTGGAAGGCAGAAGAGTAAGAAGTAGACGGCAATAGAATTGGGAAGTAAACATCAAGATGTCGACGAACAGCAGTCTGTCGCAGTGTAAATCCAGGGTTCTAAGAGACAGTGTCTGAGGTGCATAATAGCATCCTTCACTATGGATGCACACCATATTGATTAAATGAAATGAAGCAACGTAAACAAAAATTAAACTAATGTTTTAATACAACGATCATGAATTACCTAAACACATATTGACATAACCACCAGCGGTTTGTATACCTTTTCAATGCAAACATCACACAACCAGAACACTCCCATGTGCAATAGTCATTTGCATTGATTATAATTGATCGCTGGATTGTAATGTTCTCTCCAGATCATGCCGTGGCTCTGGTTTTCTATAGTTGCCTTGCCTTGTGCATTGTGTGTCGCTGCCTGTGATGTCACCGGGGACCGGTGTCAACATTTCTAGTGGTTTCTCTTATTAAGTCCGCTGTAGCCCCACATTTCATGAATTCTGTAACAACTAACACACCACTTGTCCAGTAATTTATTATGTACGAAAAACACATCACTTCGCGTACAACAATTTATTCTGTACCATGCAAACAATCATTCGTTATACGTTAATGTACCAAGTGAAACATCATTCATTTTATAATAACGTATTATACAACAAGTAAAACATCATTAGTTGTAAGATAACGCAATATCACCAAGGAAAACATCATTCATTGTACAATACTGTTCAGGTATCCAATGTGAAGAGCGCAATTGCGAGGGTACAAGTATTGTCCTAATGCGAGAAAATGCAACTTAAAAACGAAATGTCATGCCAGGACATACCAGGCCCTAAGTTTTGGTTTGCAATTGGTCTAGGATTGAAGCGTCGACAGTCGGACAGTTTGAGCATTACTTTGGTGATACGGCAGACTCTGCAGCTTGCCTTGTTTCAGATGTGTTGATGTTTCCTTCCTCTGGAGTAAACTGCTGGCTAGGGGGGGGGGGGGGGGGGAGAGAGAGAGAGAGAGAGAGAGAGAGAGAGAGAGAGTGAGAGAGAGTGAGAGAGAGAGAGTGAGAGAGAGAGAGTGAGAGAGAGAGAGTGAGAGGGGGGAGATATACTGCATGTTCAACTCATGATCTCTACAATTCAGCCCGAGCTTTATGCTATAGAGAGGTACACCCCCATCCCTGGTCCCAGCCATAGGCTGTAGTTATTATTCCTTTTTGTTTTTTGCAGCACAATGTAACAAACTATCGTCTGTCAAGAGTGAGGATGTCCAAGGTCCACTCAGTTCCGCCTCTCCTCATCTGACTCATGTATGGCTCCAAGGATGTTGACTGTACTCGGCATTGGCTATATCTCAGACAACATTTCTGGCAGGCTTGCCTCACTACATTAGAAATATGGTAATACTGAATCAATGTTGCACTTTATGGAAACAAGAGGAGCCGTAAATACAGATATACTAGAGAACTAATGACAAGCGAGCAATGGAAGACATACACACGAAAGACATACATATTTTGGTAACATTAATACATTTTAAAAGAGCCATACGAGGAGTCGGAGTGGAGGGGTAGGAGGGTGTCATCCAGGTTGATTTTGTGTACGCAATCTTCCATTCAGTAGTTTGCCATTGCTTCCTGAACCAAAAGTCAACGTTTAAATCCAACCAATGTGTGAAGTTGTCGTTCCCGCAACCCCGACATCAGCGTACCTGACGTGTTAAGAGCTAGAGCGCTGCTATACTTCCCACTACCTCGATCTCTGAAGCAAACGTACAAGTGGAAAGTACACAACAGGTAGCTTGTAAACGCATACCACCCGAGATCTAGAGACAGAGTGTAATCATGTGGCTGGCAACCTCCTTTGTGAAGTCTATTGATATAGTCATTTTGTATTATCAAGCCATAGCTTGCAGTGAATACGTGTACCAGGTTTCAAAGACACGAGCAATTTTTGTGAGTTGTCGAATCATAATGTACTCTTGTTTTGTGTGCATATCCTAGTTACAGGACATCGCTGTCAACACCAGCATTTTACTGCTGTTGTTGATGTCTTGGCAAGTTTACGTTCAGTAGTTTGCCATTGATTTCTAAACGATCGGCCAACACGTTAAAACCCAGAGCATCGCGGTTTGCTGCCAAATCGGTCGCAGCTGTGTTTCGAACACGGGTAAGCCGGCTTAGAATCACATCCGTAAGCCCTTAGCCACGGAGTCCGGCCATAACGTACTGGACATCTGTAAATATCAATTGGGGAACCTATCTATATATATAAAACAGAGTGTATGTGGCTTTGTGTGTTTGTGTGTATTGGATGCGTTCGATAACGGTACATCCGATTGAGATGAAATTTTCTACACGTCTTCCTTTCATTCCTGTGCAACCGACTATAATAGTTTCTTAGTGTAAAATCTTCTACTTATTTAATAACATTTACTTTTTCATTTTTCATTATATAATTTCTATATAGCAGGGGGACTTCACTCTAGAAAAGTTATTTCAAGGGGCATAACTTTTAATAACATTTCTATATACTTTATAGTCATATTGTTGGACTTACTTTCACTATTGTTAAACTCTTTGTCTATAGTTATTTTCAGGCATATAAGTTATAATAAATAATGATATAATCTTTAAGGCATTTTCAAAGTTTTCATAAAAATAATGCATAATGCATAACATTGTAACCCATCTTTTTCTGCTTAAAGAACTTATCAACTGTCATGTCGGTGATTAAAAACAGTTTTCATTAAAAATAATGAATGGTGTGTGGAAGGACATTCTTTTAAGTTACTGTGCGCCAGGAGCTGGGCGAAACCACGCCGGGTCAGATAGATAGACAGACAGACAGATAGTAGGGAACGGAAGCTTATTTGACTACTTATATGAATTAAATGACATGCTCCCACCAGGGACTGGGTGAAGCCGGGCCGGGTCAGACAGACAGACAGATAGACAGACAGTCGGGAACGGGAGAGCATATATGACTACGTATATGAATTAAATGAGATGCTCCAAACCAGGGACTGGGTGAAGCCGGGCCGGAACAGACAGATAGACAGACAAACAGATAGTCGGGAACGGGAGAGCTTATATGACTACGTATATGAATTAAATGAGATGCTCCCCACCAGGGACTGGGTGAAGCCGGGCCGGGTCAGACAGACAGACAGACAGATAGACAGACAGACAGACAGACAGTCGGGAACGGGAGAGCTTATATGACTACTTATATGAATTAAATGAGATGCTCCCCACCAGGGACTGGGTGAAGCCGGGCCGGGTCAGCCAGACAGACAGACAGACAGACAAACAAGCAGACAGACAGACAGACAGACAAACAAGCAGACAGACAGACTGATAGATAGATAGATCCCCTCCAGGGCCTGGGCGAAGCCGGGCCGGGTCAGCTAGTTATAAATAAATTCACACGTATACGCTCCTGAAAAACAACGTTATCTACCATTGTTTTTCTTCTCAGCAGTGACCATAACGTTCGATGATCTCACTCACTGATGTCCCTATAAAGAATTCCTTTGCCTACCGTCGCGAACTAAGAACTGTCGATCGACTGCCCTCAAGCTCATGCCGCCGCTTGCTCACACGCTTTCACACGTAACCGTGGGTAGCTAAACGGGCACTCCACCTTATGAAAGTGTGCCGTGGTTTAGCACATGGAGAGAGGTCCCTTTGTGAAAAGAATATACATATTCGCATAGGAATAATCCCAACCTAATTAGACATTAAAATGACCACAATAAGTTGCATTATCACAAGTTTTGTTTATGTGAGAAATGTTGCAAATACACAAGTGGATTTATGTAAATCGTTTATTTCATTGTAACGCCAGAATTCTCCGATTACACACACAACGGAACAGACAATGCTATTACAATAAGTCGTCGTTTAAAATGTATTCCGTAGTGAATATTCAGCTTGCAAATAGAACACGTCTAGAAATTGAGCTAGCAGATAGAACAATTCTACAATCACACTGATTGTGTTGTGGTAATACAAATTCATTTTTGAATCTTACAACCGAATATTACATTCTTATCACAAAAATACAGCGCCTATGGGACCAGGCAGAGAAAGTAGGGGCGTGGGAGTGGGGGTGGGTGGGGGTGGGGAGGGAACAGACTGAGAACCCTACGTGGACAGAATTATATGGCGGGGGGATGGCAGGGGTTCTGAACGAATCTCAAAAATGAGAGGGAAGACCAGAAGAACTTTCAATCACTTGGAACGATTAGCAGTATGAGTCTTCGTTGGCTGTTGAACGGGGGGACGGAGCACGTGTGGGAATACCGTGAGTGCAATGATATATATATATATATATATATATATATATATATATATATATATATATATATATATATATATGCGCGTGTGTGTGTATGTGTGTGTGTACTCTTGTATAATTAGAAGTGACGTCATTCAAGAAAGCATTCGCCATACCTAATGTCCCCTTGGCTTGCGTCTCTGTGTTTCTGTTTGTATTTTGTTGGTATTGTTTGCTGCAGTTGGTTTACCGCTGGCCCAAGAGTTAACCATGAGACCACCAGGGGCGTTTGAAACGACAGGACAAATCGAATTACCAACATCCACAGGAAGTCGCCCACCAGTGTTTGGTAATACGAGTCGTATCGTGTCCATGGTAGCGGTATAGTTGACAGATGCAGAAACGTTGAACCGAATTAACGGTAACGTGGTATACGGGAGTGGAGTTAAAGGACAGACAAAACTGGGTAATAAAATACACAGCGGGGACTTCTCTGCACTAACAGTGCACTTGGGAGCAGCTGTGGCATAGTGGCTAGACTGCCGGCTTCGATGGTCGGGGAGGGGGGGGGGGGAGGGTTCGATCCGCTCTGGGCCAGATTAAAATTTTTAAATTTCACCTGGCCTGTCAGATCGCCCCATCCTAATGTGTTTAATAAAGTTAGTTGCTTATCCTTTACAGGACGCTGCCGTCAACCCCAGCATTGTTTGACTGTGATTTCTTAGCAAATTTACGTTCAGTAGTTTGCCATTTGGCTTAGAGGTTATGACTTTTCTCCGTAAACTCGTACACTCTCGTCGGTAACGTGATGACGGTGAGAATCAGCAGTGGTTCGAATCGCATCGGTAACTTACGGGGTATGTGAGCCGGCCACTCAGAAAGCAATGGCAAACTACTGAGCGTAATCTTGCCAAGAAATCAACATACAGCTGAAAGTTGCTGGTGTTGACAGCGATGTCCTGTAAAGGATATGAAAAAAAAACGTTTGCCATTGCCGGTCTCCCTGGCGAAAAAGTTAAGGACGCTGTTCGTAACCCCGTATACCCACGTACAAAACAGCTGCGCAAGATTCGGTATTGGTTTCTTACGGAAAGGTATGTGAGACGGTCGTTCAGAAAGCAAGGGCAAACTACTGAACGTAAGACTTGCCAAGACATCAACAGCAGCTGAACAATGCTGGTGGTGACTGCAATGTCCTGTAAATAGGATATGCAAAACAAAAACAACAAAAAACAGTTTGTCATTGCCTTCTGAACGACTGGCACCCATACCTGTATAAAGGTAACCAACGCAAGGCGGCCTGCTTCCAAATCGCCTGCAGCTGTTTTCGAACGTGGTATGCGGGATTACGAATTGCGTCTGCAACGCCTTCGCCACAGAGCGATCCTAATATGGGTGCCAGAAAATCCTGGATCTAACATCGTATGATTGGTGTATTGATATATGGGTCTAACAACGTATGATTGGTGTATTGATATATGGGTCTAACATCGTATGATTGGTGTATTGATATATGGGTCTAACATCGTATGATTGGTGTATTGATATATGGGTCTAACATCGTATGATTGGTGTATTGATATATGGGTCTAACATCGTATGATTGGTATATTGATATATGGGTCTAACATCGTATGATTGGTGTATTGATATATGGGTCTAACATCGTATGATTGGTGTATTGATATATGGGTCTAACATCGTATGATTGGTGTATTGATATATGGGTCTAACATCGTATGATTGGTGTATTGATATATGGGTCTAACATCGTATGATTGGTGTATTGATATATGGGTCTAACAACGTATGATTGGTATATTGATGTATGGGTCTAACAACGTATGATTGGTGTATTGATATATGGGTCTAACATCGTATGATTGGTGTATTGATATATGGGTCTAACATCGTATAATTGGTGTATTGATATATGGGTCGAACAACGTATGATTGGTATATTGATGTATGGGTCTAACAACGTATGATTGGTGTATTGATATATGGGTCTAACATCGTATGATTGGTGTATTGATATATGGGTCTAACAACGTATGATTGGTATATTGATGTATGGGTCTAACATCGTATGATTGGTGTATTGATATATGGGTCTACCATCGTATGGTTGGTATATTGATATATGGGTCTAACATCGTATGGTTGGTATATTGATATATGGGTCTAACATCGTATGGTTGGTGTATTGATATATGGGTGGTGGTGGTGGTGGTGGTGGTGGTGGTGGTGGTGGTGGTTAAGTTAGGAAGAGATGAAGGTATGCTGATTTTCAGACACATTCATAACACAAAAGGGTGTACTTCTACCTTCACTACAAGAGAAAGATTGGTCACATATCAAACGTTTCAAATCCAGAACATATTGTGTATACAGGGTGTTTGTAAAGTCTCACTACACGTTGTATGTATAACAGCTGTTTGTTGGAGAGTATGTTTTCCTCCTTGCAAACGTTGAACCATCCCGTCACAATGCTAATTCGAACCCAAGAACACCGGGATGACGGACAAGCATGCTAGGAACTTCGAAACCGCGCCTCTCTCCCCCTCTCTCTCCTTCTCTCCGTCTCAGTCTCTTTCTTTCTCTCTCTCTCTCTCTCTCTCACAATCTTTCTTTCTCTCCACCTCACAATCTATCGTTCTCTTTCTATTTATATCACTCTGTCTCTCATTCTTTCCGTCTAACTTTGCATGTATATGTGTATACATGTGCGTATGCATGTGTGTGTGTGTCTCTCTCTTTCTCTCTCACACTATCTCTCTCTTTCTCTCCGTCTCACTATCTATCGTTCTCTCTCTATTGATCTCACCCTGTCTCTTATTCTCTCCGTCTCACTTTGCATGTGTGCGTGTTTAAGAATGTACGTGTGTACGTGTGTCTGGCTGCCTGCCTGTATTATAACATATGCATTGTTTATGGTTACAACTATCATTTGACAAAGTATATGTTTCTTTCTTCTTTCTTCTCTCATTCTCTCTCGCTCTCTCTCTCTCTCTCTCTCTCTCTCTCTCTCTCTCTCTCTCTCTCTCTCTCTCTCTCTCTCTCTCTCTCTCTCTAGAGAAGAAGGGCAGAATGTCAGACGGGCCTGCGTGCCCAATTCTTAACCCTTTGAAAATAAAGACTTATTATTATTATTATTATTATTATTATCTCTCTCGCTCTCTCTCTCTCTCTCTCTCTCTCTCTCTCTCTCTCTCTCTCTCTCTCTCTCTCTCTCTCTCTCTCTCTCTCCCTTCCCCCATTTCCCAACATACACACATTCTCATTTAAAATACATAATAATGGTGAGAAAATTTTTTTACCTTAAACTTCATTTTAAAACGAAAGAAAGACACAAAATAGTGAAAACCAGATAAATAAGACCATGTGAAAAATGCAGGTAAAGTGAATTTATTTGTAAGCTACCCAGTGTCAATATGAATCACTGGATGTTTGGCGCACTGAACCGAACAGTGATTGATGAATCAGACCGCCACGAGACCAGTCAATCAGTGAGTCAGCAACAGTGAATAAGTGAATTAGACTTTAGGGTCAACTTAATTAACTGAGTCATCAATTAAGATCAATAAAAAAAAAAAGAACGCCGTTTACTCAGTTCTGGGATTACGGTTCCCTGCCCGAGCTCTCAACGTGAGGGTAAACCTAAGCATTTCCGGCATGGCTTGAATGGATCGCGATCGTTTTTCTCCCACAAACTGGCGCCAACTCAAATACAATAATGATAAGGCAGGCAATATGAGTCGTGGAATCCATAATCCATAGATCACCTGTCACCAGCACGCACTATTCGACAAAGTGTCAGTCGATTTGAATAAAAGTACAACAAAACAGCGGATCGGTCAGAGGGAAAACGAATGGTTTTTCAAGTGTTGAGGATTAAAAAGGAATGGTTTTTCAAGTGTATGCTAATTTGTCTCGGGCGTATTTATGCTTGAAACAGAATTGACGAGCGAAAAAAAAAATGTCATTCATCATGGTTTTATTGGTAAATAGTCGCTGGCTTATGGAAATGAAAGTCACAGTACATAACGTTCAAGGCGTGTAAACAAATGTGTTCAAAGTGCCGTAGCAGAAACCTGGTGTGGGACTATGAATTGTTAGGGCAATCGCATTTGTTAAGGCTTGAATACATGGCCAGTCTTTCTCTCCCACAGCCATTAATGAGAGCTGACATTGAAACCTATACCCATCGCACCATGCAATAAATTGTAGGTACAGTAAGTAACGAACCCTTGCACATGCCACATCGCCAATGGGGTATATGGTGGTAGGTACCCACGAGACATGGAAAAATATCCTTCATGTTTAAAAAATAATGTAATTGCAAATACAGATTGAGTACTAATTTCATGAGAAGAAATACTATGACAATGATAAAAGCCGTTAAAATACGAATTAAACAAATATACTTCATCGAAATGTGCTAAAGACGAAAATCTGGGATTTTGAACTTAGAATCTGGTAACCAAGAAGAAGAGAAGTACTAACATTGTACCGGATCTGAATGTGGAAGAAAACTGGTGCATAAACAGTAGTGGGCTGTCAGCAACAGAATACTTTGATCACATGGAATGCCACAGTGGTTTGAAAAGAACATTAGAAGACATGGTCCCAATCTATCAGCACGAAGCTAGACACACGACGATGTAGACGGTACGTGGATGACCAGGGTAAGGCCAGATAACTGGCACAGGATCGAGGATCTCATTCGACGTGACGTTATGTCAGCAACGTTCTGCAAAGGGCATGTCACAAGGTGATGATGACAATGATACACATCATTCAATACCTCTTAGGTTTCAGCGAGTCATGATTATTTCTTTGTTAGAACAGTTGGCATAAAGTGGAATACAACACTCCGATTCTTTAGTTAATTTATGTATCACTTATGCCATCACTTGTCATTTTGATGTAAAAATTAAGAGACGTTTTCATTAAATCTATGTTTAATTCATATTTTAACTACTGTGCTTAACTTATTGCCATTTCTTGTCATTTTGATGTAAAATTAATACACGTTTAATTAAACCTATATGTTTTATTCATATTTTAACTTTGATACTTAGTTTATTGTCATTACTTGTCATTGTGATGTAAAATTAAGAGACATTTTGATTAAATGTATATGTTTAATTCATATTTGATCTACTGTACTTAGTTTATTGTCATCAAATTAATACTCAATCTGTATTTGCAATTTATTTTATTTATTATTATTATTTTTTGTTTGTAAAGGATAATTGAAGAACCTGCATTTGAAGAAATCCTATATGTAATCACACGACTTAAACACAATATGGCAACTGGGGCTGATGGAATTGCTGCTGAATTTATAAAGGCAGGTGGCCATGCATTACATCTAAAGCTATACGAACTAATAATAAAAATCTGGAGGACAGAAGAATTACCCCATGACTGGAAAGAGTCATTATTGATACCTATCTTTAAGAAAGGAGATAAGTTCCAATGTGAAAATTATAGAGGAATATCACTACTGTCCACAAGCTATAAGATACTATCCGCAGTATTACTAAATAGACTAAAACCATATTCAGAAGACATATTAGGTGACTACCAGGCGGGTTTTAGACAAAACAGATCAAAAATAGATCAGATATTTATCTTACGACAAATAGCCGAGAAAAATTGGGAATATAAAAGAGATCTCCATAACATTTTTGCGAATTTTAAAAAGGCTTATGATAGTGTCCATAGAATATTCTGTGGAATGCTATGCAGGAATTTGGAATACCAAGGAAGTTAATCAACATGACCAGACTATGCATGGAAGATACTTATATTATAATCTTATATATAAATTAGGATCTCCGTCTGTCTGTCTGTCTGTCTGTCTGTATTTATGTATGTATGTCCTTTATACGTTCGCGAACGGCCCATCCGATTGAGATGAAATTTTCTACACGCCTTCCTTTCATTCCAGCGCTGCCAACTGTCGTATTTTTTCTTTCTTCTTCCTCCTCCTCCCTCCTCCCAATCCCAAAATACGTACGTAAATATATGATGATGATGATGAAAGAATCCCCGAACCAAAACGCTAGGGAAAGGGAAGAAAATGACGTGACTACACAGAATCGTCACACGGCAATCATCATCATCATCAAGTGCCGTGCCGGCTGGCGTAGGCGTTCAACTCTGCTGCGGATATATATGCCTCCATGCCACGGCAATATCAATAACAATTCATCTTTTTATGTGTAAGGAAGTTATCTACAGTCGTGTAGAAGGGAAGAACAATCAATGGAAGGACCGAAATCACAGAACCTAGACGAGTATGAATTCGGAATGGCGAACTCCCTCCTCCTCTCTTCTCCTCCTGCCTCTACCTCCTCCCCTCCTCCTCCCTCTAACTCCTCCCTCCACCCTCCTCCTCTTCCTCCTCCCTCTACCTCCTCCCCCTCCTCCCTCTCCCTCCTCCTTCTCACCCTCCCTTCTCCCTCCTCCTCCCTCTACCTCCTCCCCCTCCTCCCTCTCCCTCCTCCTTCTCACCCTCCCTCCTCCCTCCTCCTACTCTCTCCTCCTCCTCCCTCCTCCTCCCTCTCCCTCCTCCTCCCTCTCCTCCTCCTCCTCCCTCCTCCTCCTGCGTTCTCCTCCTCGCTCCTTCTCCCTCTTCCTCCTCCCTCCTCCTCCCCCTCCTCCTCCACCCTACTCCTCCCTCCTCTTCCTAATCCCTCCTCCTCCCTCCTATTCCTCCCTATTCCTCCTGTCTCCTGTCTCCTCCTCCCTCCTCTTCCCTCCTCCACCTCCCTCTTCCTCCTCCCTCCTCCATTTACCCAAGACAGACAGACAGACAGATAGTCGGGAACGGGATCTTATATGACTACTTATATGATATAAATGAGATTCTCTCCACCATGGGCTGGGCCGGGTCAGACAGACAGACAGACAGACAGATAGATAGACAGACAGACAGACAGACAGACAGACAGACAGACAGACAGACAGTCGGGAACGGGAACTTATATGACTACTTATATGAATTAAATGAGATGCTCCCCATCAGGGTCTGGGCGAAGCCGGGCCGGGTCAGACAGACAGACAGACAGATAGACAGACAGACAGACAGATTGTCGGTAACGGGAACGAGAACTTATATGACTACTTATATGAATTAAATGAGATGCTCCCCACCAGGGTCTGGGCGAAGCCGGGCCGGGTCAGACAGACAGACAGACAGATAGACAGACAGACAGATTGTCGGTAACGGGAACGAGAACTTATATGACTACTTATCTGAATTAAATGAGATGCTCCCCACCAGGGTCTGGGCGAAGCCGGGCCGGGTCAGCTAGTAACATATAAAAGCAGGAAATCAGACCCTTTCCAAATAACATCTGGCTTGAAACAGGGTGATGCGCTATCGCCGCTACTCTTCAATCTGGCTCTAGAGAAAGTTGTAAGGAAGGTAAAGGAGGAATGTGATCTTGGAGGAACATCGAAGCTGCTTGGTTATGCAGATGATATAGATATTATAGGGGAAAATGAACAAAAGACATTAGAAATATTGACTCACTTAAAGGAAAAAGCGCAACAGATGGGGCTGGTTATCAACCAAGATAAGACAGAATATATGGTAATTTCAAGAGAAGGAATTGCTAAGAACTCTGGCCACACACAAATAGATAATATGACCATTAAAAGAACAGAAACATACAAATACCTGGGTACAATCTTCAACTGCTCCAACATCATAAGGGAAGAATTACAAACTAGAATCAATTCTGGAAATAAGATATACTATGCACTACTAAAATCAAATGCGCTATCTCGTAACACCAAAATCACAATATACAAAACACTGATCAGACCAGTTGTGCTGTATGGCTCTGAAACCTGGAGTACAACGAAAGGAGACGAAGTCTTTGTTACGAACCTTTGAGAACAAAGTTTTAAGACGCATCTTTGGACCCATTAGGGATACACAAAGTGGAGAGTGGAAAAGAAGAAGTAACAAAGACATTTATGATCTGTTTAAGTGCCCGCTAATCACTGGTATCATGAAGGCTAATAGACTACAATGGCTGGGGCATATAGAAATAATGGAAGATTAATAGGGTAACAAAACTCGTTTACACTCAAGAAATAAATGACCGTAGACCCCGAGGTAGACCAAGAAGACGGTGGAGAGATAATACATGTACAGACCTACACGCACTTGGAATCAGCGACTGGCAAGAGAAGGTCCACCAGAGAGACGTATGGAGACGGATTGTATCTGCAGCAAAGAACCTAAATGGCTCGGAACGCTGAAGAAGAAGAAGAAGAAGAAGAAGAAGAAGAAGAAGAAGAAGAAGATGAAGAAGAAGAAGAAGAAGAAGAAGAAGAAGAAGAAGAAATGATACTTTTTCATGTCTCGAGGCTTTTTGGCATATGGGGCTAGTTCCATATTTTTAAAGACCAATCGGCGCTCATTGTGTGATGACGTCACTGTCATTCTAAAGAAAGTTCCCAGAATATTTCCTGGTTTCCATTTTAGTCGGGGTCATTCTGAGAGACCGGTTGTTGTTTTTAAATCCACCACAAATTTTTGAATATTTACTATTATCTATCGTTTAAACAGAAGCCACATACAATAGGTTGCGCAATTTTATGGTCTGTGTCTTGTTAGATGTATACTGCAGAATTATATATAATCTGAAGTGAATGTATAAATCATACTTCATCTGAAATACATAACAGACATAATCACTGATGCAGTTCGAATCTGAAGCAACGTTATTTCCACGGTAATCGCAGAGTAACTGTGAAATCTCTCTGTCGACACAACCCCGGTTTAAGATGCCTAAGTGCTACTTCTTTGATGTATTTGAGTAATCGTTTATTGTTCGTGGAATATAGTATATGAAACGTCTTGTATGTGTTAACTTTATGGCCGTAAGTCAGCACTTGTTGAGAGATGGCCGAATTTGGACGTTTACAGCCTGTCGAACACAGGTAGCATGGTAATTACAAACTCCTTCTCATGAGTAATCGAAACAACAGGAAAGGAAATGTATACGACGATTTTAAATGTGATGAGAAGAAACAAGTATCAGTAAAGCTTGCATCGGAAAATAAATGGAGTAAATAACAGAATAAAAAACAATAAATAAGATAGTTCGGTCATGTCACAGAGTTATCACGAGACCTATCATTTAGAAACAACGACAACAGAGCAGAAATCTCGCTTGACACTGACAGACTGATGTAATATCTGAGACTATGAATTCCATCATAAATTCAGAAACCACAAGAACTCTCTCCACGTGTCTATTTCTAATTTTATACTTTACGGAATATCGTGGAGGAAGAAAAAGAAGAAGGAGAAGGAGGAGCAGGAGGAGAAGGAAGGAGGATGGAGGAAAGAGGGATAAGAAAGGAACAAATGTAGAAGGAGGAGAAGGAAGAAGGAAGAGCAGGAAGAATGAAGAGGAGGAAGAAGAAAGAGGAGGAGGGAGAAGAGGAGGAAGGAGGGAGAGAAGGAAGAGGCGGAAGAAGGAAGAGGAGGGAAAAGGAAGAGGAGGAAGAAGGAAGTGGAGGAAGAAGGAAGAAGAGGAAGAAGGAAGATGAGGAAGAAGGCAGAGGATCAATAAGAGGAAGAAGGAAGAGGAGGAAGATGGCAGAGGAGGAAGAAGGCAGAGGAGGAAGAAGGAGGAGGAGGAAGAAGAAGGAGGAAGAAGAAGGAAGAGGAGGACACGGGAAGAGGAGGAAGAAGGAAGAGTAGGAAGAAGGAAGAGGAGGACGAAGACAGAGGAGGAAGAAGGCAGAGGAGGAAGAAGGCAGAGGAGAAAGAAAGCAGAGGAGGAAGAAGGCAGAGGAAGAACAAGGCAGAGGAGGAAGAAGGCAGAGGAGGAAGAAGGAGAAAAAAATGTGTTCGTGATATTGCCTCGATGTAATTTAAATATTGCCTCTATGTAATTTAAATATTGCTTCGATGCATATATCTGATATTTAGACAATACAAAACTATTCTACTTAGTAATCTATCATTCGCTTTCAAAAGATAACAAATCACGTACCCATGAATTATCGTACTTGAGAGTCACGAAACAACAAGCTGAACGCCTACCGGTCTGGAAGTAATCCGTCGGAATGTTATTTGTATTGTTTATAATATGTTCCAAGATTGCACTACAAAATAATCGTCATGATTACTATGTTTCTATTGCTTCAACGTCATAAATAAAGTAAGCAAGAATATTTGAAAATGTAGAATTAATTATTGTCTAATAGTACAGAAATATTGACATAAATACGCTGCTTTACTGCTTCAGTCTACGAGACGTGTCTATAAACATACTCCTCCCAGATAAAATAAATAGCTCTCTGAAGAAATCGATGTAACTGTCTTCCTATTACACCGGACACCAGTATTGCGAAATTTGACACAAGAGATTCATATATACGGTATAGTCTTCACGTTCGGTTCAATTTTAGTTCGAATTACGTAAGACCGATGATTGGCATTTCCACAGACTCCACATAATTTCTCATCTGTCTGTTAATTGTTCTTGATTCGCCTTTTAAAGGCCTGAGCGCAAGGATGAAAAGGTGGTCAATCTTTCTCTCCCACAGTGAACGACGAGCGCAAGTATCGAACATTCGTCTGCCCACGCTCATGTCATTTGTCAGCACAACTTCATAACCATTACACCAACGCAGCCGTTTAATATCAGAATAGTTCTGTAATATATACTGGATACTGTCAGAGCTCAGCTGCGGGATATGGCTGAACGCCTCAAAGTCAAATCCCACTGATGTGAGTGTCTGGCCACCACTCTCCTTCTGTTCTTGGAAGGGCGATTCACCTCCTGCTCTTGGAGGTTTGATGCTGAGCCGCCAGTGTCTGCAGCCTACCTTGTTCCAGACGTACTGGTTATCCTTTCCTCTGGAGTAAACAAGGCAAGGCCGAGAGAGGGAACATGCTGCATGGGCAACATGTGTTATCTGAAGCTATGCCCAGGCATTGTGCGATGGAATTTTGGCCAAATTCCAATCCACACACTTTTGTCTGTCAAGACGGCAAGGTGCCACTCACATCAAGAAATCAAACTATTGGGAAAATCCCAATGTTTTGTTAGCGTTTCTGTAACTAATTCCGTGGTGTCTTCTGTGAGAATATTGTGAATATCTTTAACTGACAAGACGTCCAGCGACGAGGTGCAAATATTACAAGATCCTGCATTAAAATCGTCGAGAAAATACAAATACTGTGTATTGGGTATTAAACAGAAGACATGGTATGGAGACATTAGTTGATAGTGAGAAAATACTCGGCAATAGAAGCAGAGGAAAAACATTAGGCAAGAGAAGGAGATGAAGATATGTGGAAAGCTGAAACAGTTGGGCAACAAATACCAATATAAGCGACACTATTCATTCATTCATACAGTAGCATGTCCTCTGCAGAACCTCGCTCCCATAACAACCTTCAGGAAAACTTCTCGGTCATAAGCAAGATGACCCGATACACCAATTTGGAGATCCTCTGCCACATCCTGCACCCATCTTCTGGCTTTCCTTTGGCCTTCCTCTTCTTCTCTTCCCGGGCATATTCTTCTTCGTTCATCCGGAGTTTTTTTTCTTTTTCGGACGTGATTGCGTTGTGCCTGTCTACAGCAGAGCTGCGTTCTTGCGCCGTAAGGCCGACACATCCGACTTCTGCGGGCATTTGTTGACCAGGTTAACCTTGCCGGTTCCCGGTTATATAACCCTCCTTTATTGTAAGTGACATCAGCTTCATGAAAATATCAGAGGGCAATAGATTGGAGGGTCATTATAATCGATGCCTGCTCCAGGTCTGAAGCCTTAAGAAAAAGAAGACACTTTTCAGGAACCGTGTTTTTGCAGTCAAATTTAATTATGTATATTCATTTCATTTATGGAAATCTGCGGTTAAACGATAGCTAATAATATTCATAAACACACTGTGCAAACTGCACGTGTTTACATATATTTTCAGCGAATATTTATGAGTTGTTAAAACTGTGGCAAGCAATGTTTCTGAGAATGTTCACACGCAAGTGGTTGCACAAACACTCAAATGCCTGTTGCATGCACAGAGAACCCTGTAACGTGATCTTACCTCATGCTGAGTGACTGCTCGTACTTCCAGCAGATGAGGAAACATTGTATCCATGCCGTTATCCATGATGTAATTCATTATCATCATTCGTTGACTTGCCTTATGAGGCAACTTCTTCCAAAAGTTTTTCCAAATGTCTTTCCATCATACATGTTCCGTCTATTTTGCTGTCACGTGTTATTATTATTATTATTATTATTATTATTATTATTATTATTATTATTATTATTATTATTATTATTACTATTTTGGTTGTTGTTCATGATTTCTGGGCACGTTTACTTTCAGTAGTTTGCCATTGCTTTCTGAACGGCCTGCAGCCACACCATTTCATAAATAACCAACGAAAGACGGCCTGCTGCCAAATCGTGCACAGCTGTGTTTGGAAAGCGGGTATGTTGGATTACGAACATCGTCCGTAACACCATCGCCACGGAGCTGGTAAATTATATATCAGATCCAGAATGCATCTACTATTACGGCTTTCTTTTGTTTTCATTTCGTCAGTATTGAAATTGCCGGTCTCTCTGGCCGAGGGGTTACAACACTTTCTCCGTAATCCCGTTTATCACGCAGAGTCTCGGAGCGGGCGAGGGCTGGGAGCGGTTCGACCCCCGCTGGTGACTTGCGGGATAACTGAGCCGGCCGCTCAGAAAGCAATGGCAAACTACTGAGCGTAATCTTGCCAAGAAATCAACATACAGCTGAAAGATGCTGATGTTGACAGCGATGTCCTGTAAAGGATATGCAAAACATTTATTTATTTAGTATTGAAATTATCCTTTCCAGATCTGCATGTCTTTTTATATGTCCAAAACATGCTATTTCCCTCATTGTTATTTATCTTAATAACCAATCTTCCAAGTTTCACGCCGTATTTTGCTACATAGAAAATAAGTACTGCCTTGTGTTGTCCTAATCCATACAGATTTTAATTGCTTTAGTTTTTTATGCAATTACCTGACATTTTATAAATACTGGTAAAAGTGTCACAATACTAAATTTTAGTGAAATAAAAACAATCGTGCTAATTACATAAAAATATTTAACATGAGGAACATTGAATAGCATTCACAACAATGGGATGAAGATTCACGTCACACATTATACAAATTTTCATTTTGCTATGACAGCCAGAGTCGCACTCACAAAGAAAACCGTCACTTATGAAAGACAACGTTACTCGAGAAGTTGGCCAGACTTTTCAAGCATCTGAAACAAGAATAGAAAATGACACAGTCAATTATTGATCTTGTTGCTGTTTTTGCTTGCCATGTTGAATATATGCAGATTACTGTTGAGATGTGTACAACGTTTCAAAAAGTATATCCACACGTGTTTTAAACTATTCACACATGTTTTAAACTGTGAGTGTCTGGTAATTTTTCGCCATATAGAAGGTGGCATCATGACAATCACGGGTGGTATTTGCACTTTTGGCAATTGCAACAGTTTCAACAAAGTCCTTTGAAACTTTGTAAACAAACATATCCATGATTGGGGGTTCACTTAAGGTTAATATATAATTTAAGACACATTAGGACATTAACGGGGGAGGGGTGGGTATCGTCTCCCCTTCCTGAGTATTTGCTCAATGTTTAGGTTGTCTCACCTTGGTTCTGGCGAAACAGTCAGTTTTATTCTGACTTAACAAGTGAGAAATGGCACTAGATCTTACAAAATGAATCACGTCCTTCCTTTCAGAAGGAATATGGGTTCCCCACAATTTATTTGTAGAAAGTACATATGTACAGAACTTTCCTTAGCCAGCCAGATTGAGAAGATATATATAAAGAGATGTTCACAACATAGAGTTGTATAGATATACTTAACTCCCCCCCCCCCCTCCTCACCCCCATCATCCTCCAAGATTATACATTATTCATGAGTGTACGACACTTTAATTACGTAGGAGTGTGTTAGGACATATATGTATGTGTGAATCTGTGTGGTTGTTCCATCTTACACTGTGTGTATGGAGAGCTAGCATCATGTATGAATCCCTAGTGTGTGATATAACATAATTAATCGAATCTTTAAGAAACCATATAGATGTTGGTCTTTCATTCTCTCGGTTGAGTATATTTCCTTTGAAATAGTTTCTACCTCTATATTCTTCCATCTTTATATATCACAAAATCCAGAGTGGAAGCTTGTTTTGAATTATGACAACTAAACTTTGCTCCTTCCATCTTTCTCCTGATTACGAAAGTATTTCAAGTTAAAACGTCAACTTACCCAACACAAAGAATCAAAACATTTTATAGTTTTCACTTCCAACAAGCTCCGGGAAATTACAAGATGATGACTTGCATGGTGAGAACAACTGGAGGACACTCGGATCCGTTCACCATAAGATCTGGAGTACGGCGGGGTTGTGTCCTGTCCCCTGTCTTGTTTAAAACATTTATAGACAACATATGTAAAAGAAACCAGCCAATCAGAGACCGCGAGAATACCGCATGACGAGAGCACAGAAGAGGAGCAATCTGCAAATCTAACCATTAAAGAACTCCTGTTTGTGGACGGCCAAGCACTAATAGCAAAATCAGAAGCTGAATTACAAGACCACATGAATAGTCTAAACGAAATGTGTAGGGAACATAACATGCATTTTTTTTTTTTTTAATTTGCATATCCTTTACAGGATATCGCTGCCAACAGCAGCATCTTTCAGCTGTCTGTTGATTTCTTGGCAAGATAACGCTCAGTAGTTTGCCATTGCTTAGTGAGCGGCCGGCTCAGTATCCCGCAAGTCACCAGCGGGGGACGAACCGCTCCCAGTTCTCGCCCGCTACGAGACTCTGCGTGATAAACGGGATTACGGAGAAAGTGTTGTAACCCCTTGGCCAGAGAGACCGGCAACATGAAAATTAGCACAAGCAAAACAGAGGTGGTGACATTAACTGAAGAGGAAAAGGCAGCGACAATTCACCTAGACCAGTGGTCCTCAACCTTTCTTTTCCCGTGCCCCCTTCATCATATTTTCAGAACGCCATTCTCTTCTATGTAATTCCTACCTAAAATTCCCGCCCACGCCCCTACACAGTATACATAATAATGGAAGCTAAATTTAATAGCACATACTAAAACAAGTCTAGACGTCCACATTAAACATGATTTGTGAGTCTACTTACTTTATAAATTGAATTTTAGAAGGGTGAGACGTACAGAACTGTACAGTATGAAGGAAAAAACAATATCAAGTAATCGGTTCTGGTATTAACGCGATCTTGAAATAATCTTAATTCCCCCCCCTCCCCCCGGAAACCCTAAAATTCCCCCCTGGGGGGGGGGGAATTCCCCACCAGTTGAGAACCACTGACCTAGACGAACATCCCTTTGAACTAGTAAAGAGTTTCAGGTACCTAGGAAGTATAATATCAAATGGCATATCAGAAGACAAGATCGAAAATAGATGCAATAAGGCAAACGAACTCATTGGACAAATGGCACCAATACTAAAGAACAAACGTGTATCAATAACTACTAAGAAGGCACTTTACAACACAATCTTCCTACCAACTCTATGCAATACCAAACCTGGACAATGACAGAAAAAGAGAAAAGAAAAATCACAACAACAGAAATGAGGTTCCTGAGAAGAATACTCAACGTATCAAGAAGAGATAAAAGCAGAAATGAAGAAATCAGTACTAAAGTGGGGGTTATAGCTGCACTAGATTTTATTAGAAGGCATTAAGTCAAATGGTTTCCATTCAACTGCATACCACAACAAGCAATGATGTGCAGACCAGATGGAAATAGAGGAAGAGGCCGACCACGTAAACGTTGGACGGAGGGAATAGCAGATTCCATGGGAATATCGATACATGAAGCCCATAAGCGGCACTCTCACGATGTTTATACTTCACCTCGACACCGCAAGGTACAAGAGGAACATGATCAGATGAGATGATGAGAGTCTTCTCTCTTTGCCATTAGACTGTTTGTTGAGGGCTATTTAATCTATCTCATTGTCCTTGCATGTGACACTTGACAACTTCAACAGGTCTTCTCTGTATGATAAAGTCTGTCCAGAAATGAATGCCTTCAATCACCATCAATTATTTTGAAAACTGCCTGTTGCATCGTTATGAAATTTTTTCCTACCGTCTTATATTTACCCCCACCCAAGGATTATGTCTTTGATAGGTCCAAAAACAACTTAAATTATGGAAAGTAGCGACATTTCTTTGATGCTTTGTGAAAAACTAGTGATTTCTCACTAACAAACTTGTTTTACAGTAACGCCCATTTCCACTACGCGAGCCTCTTGTCATAAGGTCAATCCCATGTCTCACGAGAAAATTAACTATTCAACGCTAATGTTTCCGTGTGAAGAACTAATACATTTAATAATGTGCACTTCATCACTGACCCGTAAATTATATACTGCATATAAACAAACTTTGAAATCTGCTGTACAATCTCCAAAAATTGTTTTTGATGGGTGGACATAATGATAAGGTTACTTGCTAAATTTCATCATTTTCCTTCAGTTGGTTACTGAGATATGGAATTTTATATTGCGGCAGACAAAAGTAAACAGACTATAGCTTGGCTACTACTCCCTCCTGTGTAGATTTTCCTACGTAGTTCCGGGGCGTGCATTCTATGATTGGCGCACAGGGAGGTCTGTCAGTGTTGACTTCCATTACCTCCTCTTATATCAGTGGTTCTCAACCGGTGGGGAATTCCCCCTTTATTTCCCCTTTATGACAATTGCAGAGCTCGTGTTTTAACTGCTTTAGAAAAGTATCTCGCATGATTTACCATCAGTCGAATGCCGTTAAAATGCAATCGACATATGCCGGAGAATCCCTGTACACATTTTGGTTTGTGCTTTTTACTTCACACCTGGATGTGCTTGTTACAATTTTAGGGTTTCCAGGGGGGATTTAAAATTATTTCAAGATCGCATTAATACAAGAACCTGTTACTTGATATTGTTTTTCCCTCTAAATTTTACAGTTTTGAACTTCTCGCCTTAATGAAATTCGTTTTATAACGTAATAGACCCGCAAATCACGTTTTATGAAGATGTCTAGACTTGTTCTAGTATGTGTTATTAAATTTAGCTTCTATTGTTATGTATACTCTGTAAGGGTGGGTGGGGATTTGTATGGAGGAAATTCGAAAGGGGGCAATGACGTTCTGAACATATGGTAAAAGGGAGGGGGGGGGGCATGGGCCAAAAAAGGTTGAGAAACACTGTCCTGTATCCTGGCCATGGTCCTTCCTCTTATGGCTCCGTTTGATATTTGTATTCTACTTCTGCTTTCCTGCATCTTCAAATATCAGAAGTTCCAATATTTCCTCGTAATTGTATTAGTCCATCTTTATTGTAATTCTAACCTGCGGTACCTGACTTTTATGAATGGCGATGGATCTATTTGAGCTCCAGCGACTGGTGTGCTGCAGGTTGATTCCAAACAGTTATAAGCACCAACACCAAGCGGTAACATTCTGCGCATAATTTTAATAAATGGACACTGGGGAACGTCTGATAACAGTGGGAATGTAGCTTCCGAGGAAACTGCAAAGAATTAGCATGGAAGGACAAAAAAAACAACAAGCACGTGCTATAAGAGACAAATAAGAACCATACATTGATTCGAGAAATTAGGCAAAACAGTCAGAATTTTTTTGACACGTTATAAGAGGATATGCATACTGGACATCTTAGAGACAACTGGAAAGTCTGACAGGGAAAGAGTAAGGGGAACGCATTGAGTTAAATATCTGGAGGGCTTGGCCACATGGTGTAAACTCGGGAGATCTTGTGATATGGCGAACCATGACCGTGTATATACGTGTGTGAGTGCGTGTGTGACTCTCTCTGTAGATCTGTCTACGAATGTATGTATGTGAATGTATGTATGTGTATGTAAGTAAACTGATATCTATGTATGAATATAGGTAGGTGGTTAGGTAGACAGGCGCGACTGTGCGAGTGCACATGCGTGCATGCATGTGTGTGCATGCATACAAGTATGTGAGTATGTGTACATATATGTATGCATGCATGCAAGTCTTGTGCTAGATAGGTAGGTAGGGAGGTGGGCAAGGTGTATGCAGGTAGGTGTTTGGTTGGTAACTATGTAGATATTTAGGCAATCAGATAAATTCGTATACAGGTAAGTGCATAGGTAGGTAGAAAAAGGCCATCATTTGTAGCAAAATAATATAAGCATGTTTATTCTACAATAAAGATAACCCAGTATGCATACTGGGTCGATAATATTGGCATCATACATCAACACCATACGCCAACACCACACGTCATCACCAGACATCAATCATCAAAGCCTCTGAAAAACATAAAATGACTCAAATTTACATTCACGATAATATAAAAATACATTTGTGCTCCATTGTATATTGTCATATTCTACTGCAGACAATAGTGTTCATCCCCTTTATGACAATTGCAGAGCTCGTGTTTTAACTGCTTTAGAAAAGTATCTCGCATGATTTACCATCAGTCGAATGCCATTAAAATACAATCGACTTATGCCGGAGAATCCCTGTACACATTTTGGTCTGTGCTTTTTACTTCACACCTGGATGTGCTTGTTACAGTTCTGTTTTAAAATAAAAATTACAAATAATATCCGCAAAACATAACCCGTCTGCTGAATCAATTTGTTCCCTGCTTAACGATCAGGTATGAATAACTATGGCTGGCGGTTCACAGTGTATTAGTTTCACATTGTGCCAGCAAAATCTGGAGTCATTAACTTGCCATATGTTGAGGAGAAGGTGATTTTGTGAAACTGTAAAGGTATGCCCCTCTAAAGGTGCCAATTACTGACACATTCGTGGTTTCGATATTACGAACTGGAATGACCAGTTGCCTATCTCACGACATTTTCTTTCCCAATTTTGCAGCAATAATAAAGACACGATGAACGGAAAGGAATCATGAATAATTAATCAGCAGACAAGTAAGGATTTATGTAGAAGCTGTGGAGACGTGGGTTTATAAGAGAATGATGAGAACACCGTTGAAGAGTCGAACGAGTAATGAATATATCCTGAAAGAAGATAACTCACAGAGAGAACTAGTTACTCCCATTAGAAGGTCAGTCCATTTTTGTCAGCATATCGGGAGAAGGGGAAAGCTGGGGTACGTCGTTACAACGAGACAGTTGGAAAGAGAGGAGATACAGGGGGAGACCAGGAGAGACAATTTGAACAGTTTGACATCATGGCTTGGAAGAGCATCAGCATTAGAAATGATTGGCAGTGCACGAGAGAGAAGGCTAAGGCCTAACATTATCACCAACGCACAAGCCAAGAATTATAAGAAATAGAATTGAGACCTATAGTACATATAGGAGAAAATGGATTGACGACATCAAAGACTTGTACAATCATACGGAATGACACTATCCAGTGCAGCCCATCGGGTGCTGGAGCGCAAATTATTCCTCCCCGCGACGCTTAACAGCAGAAGTGGAAGATGATGATGAGTACAAATAGTTGCATTTCCAATGTGTCACCACCTCCGTGGCGAAGGTGTTACGGAGGCAGTTCGTAATCCCGCATATCACGTTCGTAACACAGCTGTGGGCGATTTGGCAATAGATCGCCTCGCGGTGTAATTTTTTTAATAAAATGGTATGGCTGTCGGTCGTTCAGAAAGCAATGGAAACGTACTGAACGTAAACTGGCCAAGAGATCACAAACAACCGAAAACTGCTGAGGTTGACTTTAACGTCATGTAAAGGATATGCAACTAACATATTTGATACCGCCTCCCACTATTGTTTTTCTAGGAGGGCAATTTCGCAAATTTGGAGTGGAACCATATCTTCAGACTCAACAGCTCAGGGACGGACCCTCCCACGTATCTATCGTCAACTAGGCTTACCAAAAGTATAACTTCGTCACGCCATCTTTTCCTGAAGCTCTTGCTGAATTCAGTTGCAGATTATTTTTCCTGCCACTCCCCGCATCATTTCCCCCTACCTCAAACTCGTTAGATAATTCCCCATTGCCACGAGATTCTTCTTTCATTTCCCCTCCTTGCATCGTCTTCTTCGGGTGCCGAGACTCGACCTGGCTCTTGGATCATGTTTGCCATCTGATATTTTAATATTTTATTTTAATGGTTTATGTTCTGTACAGTATTATTTGCTTGATACGCTATTGTTTATTTCAACATGACCATTTGTTGCCCAGATTTTAAAGCTGTCCGCATACATCTTTTCTTTATCTTACTTTGCTGTTCATGCCTATTGCTTCATCTAATTTGTATAGCTTAATCAAATAATGACTTTTTTCTATGTATCATATGTGAGGGGAGCGAGGGGGGGGGGGGGGGAATCTGATGTTTTTTTCACTGCACCTTAACTATAACATGATCATCGTTCTGCTGGGCCGTGCATGTGAATCTAAGCGTCCCACGAAGAAATACGATACACATTGTCCCCCTGTTTGGGGCATAGGTTCTTAAACAATTAACTGCAAACCATCTTATCCTTAGCTATTTCATCCAGCTCCTCTCATGTCTTTCTCATATTTTTTCATTTATCCCCCCCCCTCTCTCTCTCTCTCTCTCTCTCTCTCTCTCTCTCTCTCTCTCTCTCTCTCTCTCTCTCTCTCTCTCTCTCTCTCTCTCTCTTTCTCTAGTTACTTTTCTTCTTCATATGTTTTAGTTCTTTCTCTATTTCTTTTGTCCAAATGATTCCAATAGGACTTTCTAGTTATACTATTCTCAGGTTTTCTCATTGCATGTCCTACACAGTGCAGCGTCTTCTCTTCAACCAATGAATCATTGGCGTTTGCCCAGTTCTCTCCATCAGTTAGCACCTCATTTGTGATGATATAATACCAGTTAAACCATCTATTTCGTGCAGGCACCACATGATGAACATCTGTGTGAGAATCTAAGTGTCCAAATGATGAACATCTGTGTGAGAATCTAAGTGTCCAAATGATGAACATCTGTGTGAGAATCTAAGTGTCCAAATGATGAACATCTGTGTGAGAATCTAAGTGTCCAAATGATGAACATCTGTGTGAGAATCTAAGTGTCCAAATGATGAACACAATATATCAGTGTGACCTGAAACTAACCAGCAGTGTGGTTTTATTCTGTTTAATATGCAACAATTTTTCTAGTAGAAATAAATAAACGTATATAGGAATTAACTGACTACCTTCATATTTCTCGCTGGCGTCCGCTGGGAGTAGCGCAATTCGTGTGTTTAAGAATCCAGGAGGAAACCAGAGTTTACTCATTCCTGGCATCTTCTCGGGTAATCTCTAGTTTCTTGGCATAATCTCTCGTTTTCAAAATGTCAACAAAAATGTCACATTCTAAGATGTTTAATGTGGCTATAATAATTTTATGATAACCTTTTCTCAGAGTGAAAATAGGAGAACGTCACATGACTCCTGAAATGTTCTCAGTTTCCCTTGATAATTGCGGTTCAATTTCCCGAATATAATGTTTTGACATCTTAAATACAATTACCAGCACTCAACATGAAATCAACTGCAAATTAAATAGAAGACAGGTTATTTTCAAGAAAGATTCTGTAGTAAAAGCTGGAATTGCAGCGACATTTGCATACACCAGCTTCATGGTTTCCGGGGAGGTTGACATTTACTCCCCCCACCCCCCCCCCCCCCCCCCCCCCACTCCCCACTCTCATCCCAAATCATGAAGTGGGTTGAACAGCGGGAATGCGGTAAAAATACAATGAATAAGTCAACAAAACACGTCTAGTGAAAAGGGTCGTTTTGACAGCAGTACAATAAGAAGTGGCAGAATGGATGTTGCGGTAAACCATTCGGTAGACAACCGCGAGCACCTCACCGCCATGTTACCTCCTATGCATCCCGTCAAAGCTAGAGGAGCAAAACTTCTGCATGTGCCGAGAGGAAGCCAGCCTTTTTCATGGCCGTTGCCTTTGTACTTGTGGACTGGAACCTTCCTAACTCCTTTCTCTCCACTGCGGAAAACTGTCTAGGTCTGCCGTATTGTTCTGTCGCGCTTATCTACAGCGATCACACTTCGGGTGATAATTCTCTGCTCTTATGTATCATCCTATTGTTAGAGGTGTCTTCCACTCAGGTGATCTTCCGCTACAGTGCACAGTCTTGTCTTGATAAATTGGCTGGTTGGTCAGGCACGAGACAGCAATGGCATATTTTCGTTGTTATCGACAAATTGAGGAAATATTATAACGCTGAATTTAAAGTGAAGCAATCACTATATCGTTGTGTCTAAAGCAGAAGAAGCTGTGTATTTAGAGTTAGAAAAATACACAGAACCAGATAGAGAAATCGTTCAGGTATAAACTACACACCACAGCACACGTCTAGGCGACACATCTGACTTGAGATCGAAAATGCCAGCGTCCACCAAAGCTTAAAGGCGTGAATCATAAGTCATCGACCATAAGAGTATACTCAGTAAGCACTCCACTAAGGTAATAATATCCTTAGCTCTACTGAAAGAGACAGATGCATGGGATAAAACCAGGTGCGATGAAATAACTATTTTTTCGACTTCAAACACTTTTTATACTTTGTTTACCGTAGCATAATAAATCTGATGAGAAGTGAGGAATTGGAGACAATTTTGACGACTAGAAAGATCAGTGAGAAAAGATCAGAGGCAAACCGACAGACATGATGATGGATGGACTCAGACGGTGGCATGGAGAAATGTTATAAGTAGAGTTGATCCAGAATAACAAGGAAATAGATATGTGGAGAGACATATACGCCTTAGCCAGTTGGCAGGGCGCATGATGATGATGCTGAGCTTTTTGTTTGTTAGAATAACTCATTTCTGAATGAATACACAAGCAGCGTCTAAAAGATTTCATGAATATATATATATATATATATATATATATATATATATATATATATATATATATATATATATATATATATATATATATATATATATATATTACATCACTCACAGTTGTTTTCAAATTCATAATCATATGACATTGGAGAGTAATCTATTTTCGAGTAAATGGACACACATTAAGTTTTTATAGTTATCCATATTAACTGCAAAAACTCCGTTCGAGCCATTTTCATTGAATTTAGAAAAAAAAAATGTAGCAATGTATTTGTTAGAATTATTTTAATAAACAAAATTACATGTCTGCAATAGTTTATAGTAGTTTACGCGGATCTTTTATACGCAGGAACGGGGATCTTTTATGCGCAGGTACGGGGATCTATTATACGCAGATACGGGGATCTTTTATACACTGGTACGGGGGATCTTTTATACGCTTTCAGGCGTACTAGCTATGTGGTGCCAGACCCATATGTTTGTAATCCAGTCGGCTTTCGGAATGAACAGGCGGACAGATTGGCTGGCTCTGCAAAACTTGGTGAAGTATTGATGCATGACAAGGCAGACGGGTTGCGGCCTTCTGGGAGCACGTGTACACCTCGGAGGAGCAAATGGACTACCATGGTCAGGCAAGAATGAGGCAGCGAGGAGTGACGAGGGGATCTAGCGGACGCTCGACGCTCAGAGGAAAGGCAAGACGGACATATAATCATATTGCTACTGGTACTATTGATGTTGGAACTCTTTGCTGGCTGCTGACCATGGGGACGGAGCGCCTATGGGAATGTCCCGAATGCTGTGATGTCTGTTCCTAGATCAATCAATCAATCGGTTTCGGTCAGTGTTGTGGTAAATACCACATCAGCTGCCTTTACTTCCCAAGACGTTTCATGGTGCCAATTTGAAGATGGTCAACTTGGGATCCCAGGTCAATATTAAAATTTCGCTCCAAAACGGATTCGAACCCGTGAACATAGGGCCGCAGGTTAGCATATAATAGCAGATGGTACTCATTATCTGTTAAAGCGTTTATCCGAGATGTTTGTTATATTTTTTTCACGATTTTCGTTTATTATTAAAATAACTTATAGGGAAATTATGTTTCTTTTTGTGAGGGATATATGGAATCCATATAATTTACATTCTTGTAAAGATGCATACAAATCCGACACAAATCGAGTTAATAATGATCTGTATTTTCACACAACTATATTTATATTGTTCTTAATAAGTCCACTGATCTCTTGGGTAGGGAGATCAGACACTTAGCCCTCTCAGATAAGGGCGAGAAACAAGAGGCTCCATGTGCAAATTAAAAATCCCATGGCAGTTAAAAACGGCAAAGAGCATAAGGTTAGGACAGAAAGTCTCCCCACGGGTCGAGACTTACGATGTCAACTGTCCAGAGGAGACAAACCTTACGTCATGCATGAAGAAGTCGGAGGCACGATCGAACGAACGAACGAACGAACGAACGAACGAACGAACGAACGAACGAACTTTATTTTAAAAGGAAAACAAATTGGGCCTTTCCAATCACTCATCTTTCGTTCATCAGTGCATAGTGCATTCACATAGGGAAAAAAAAAACATTGTCAAATGAATGTTGTAAACATAAACAATGCATGTTACAATGTTATGAGACAAATCCCTCACCCACCCACCCATCTCATATCCATCCGCGTGTCCCCCACACACACATCCACCACCCAACCACACACATACCCACAGGCACATACATTCCCCCATCCATCCACCCATCCCCCAACCCACACATCTCACACACATCCCCACATACACCATCTCTCCACCCACACACACACACATCTCCCACCCACCACACATCCCCCACCCACACACAAACCCAGGCACACATGCATGCATCCACCCATCCATCACCCACCCATACATCCCCCACCTTCACACATTTCCCCACCCACACGCACACATTCTCCACCCATCCCATAACCTACCAACACTCACCCACCCACCAATCCTCCACCATCCACCCACACACCCCCAAACCACTCAGCCAAACACACATCCCCCAAACACATATCCAACACCCACACACACATATTCCCGCCAGCTCACATATCCCGCACCCACCCACACATCCCCCACTTACACGCATCTCCCACCCACACAATCTCCCCCACCCATACATCCCGCACACACACACACACACATCCCCCACCCACCCCCAACCTACACACACTCAACCTCCCACACATTCTCCACCCACCCACTCGCCAACACCCCCCCCCCGATCTCTAATCCCCAATTACACATCCCTTAACTACACATTTCACCACCCATAAACTCACACACACACATCCCCACACCCATACACACACACTCACCCACCAACACATTCCTCATCCAAAAACACACACCTCCCACCAACACACACCCTACCACACACATATACCCCATCCACACACATCCGCCGCTCACACACTCTTCCCACCCACACACACATCCCCCAGCCATTCACTCATCTATCACACACATCTACCCACTCACTTACTCATCCATCAACCACTCACACCTACACATCACCCACCCACCCATCAACACATGCATCTCTCATCTACCTTCCCGCCCACACACACCCCAACCACCAAGCCAAAAACACACATCCCCACCCTCACATACATCCTTCATCCACCTGCACATCCCAAACCTCCCCCACCCCTCACACATCTCCCCTCCCACACAACATCCCACCCATAAATACATTCCCCCACACACACACATTCCCCCACATGCATTTCGCATACACATCCCCGCCCACACATCTCTCATCCAAACACACATATCTTCCTACCCACCGACACATCCCCCACCTACAAACATCCTCACCACCAACTCACATTTACCCCACCCACATTCACACACTCCCACCCACACAGACATATCCCATTCACAGACACACCCCCACACCCATCCCTCACACCCATCACACACCCATCCGCCAACCCACACACATCTCCCACACACCCATTCACCCTTCCAACCCACACCTCCAACCCACCAACATCCACATACTTCCAACCATCTTCCCAAATATCCCCACCCACACACATCCCTCACACACACACACACACACACACACACACACACACACATCCCCCATCGACCACACATCCCTTCACCCATCCACACATCACCCATCAACCCACACACATCCCCCACACACAACCCCTCCACACATGGTTCCACTCTTAACTCTCTTATGGGTCTCTTCTTAAATAATTTTGGCTAGTTTCTTATGGTGGATTCCTCTTCTTTGTAGAACTACCGGTAATGCCCTACACATCATTGATATGATCTATATATCCTATTTGCAGCCCGCTCTAACATCGTTCTGCGGCTCTTATGAAATCTGACTCTGTGTCTCTGGCAATAATATTATGTTAAAGAGTGGCATAACGTCAGTACCATTAATCTTTGACTACTTTTACACACAAATAACTCTGTGAAATACACAAACACACATAGATAACTTTGAAATATTACAACCAAACAGCAGTTCACGGTACACTGTGTTGTATCATTTGTATCTTCTCTGTACTAGCACAATATGTGTACATTATAATAAAACAACTGAAATACACAACTATGTTAAACAACAAAATAATCTAACGGGCGAAGTAATTTCACATGACTGACTTCGGACGCTAGATCTTTGGGGTTTGCCACGCAGAATTTCGACATTGAATGAACGTCTGTCTGAGCTTTTTCCACTCTTCGGCGTTCAGCTTGTCACGAGTCCCACGCTTCCTTCACGGACATATTTTAATCATTTTGAGGCCTCTTCGTTCACTGCCGACACGAGCCCAATATGGCTCTGTCATTCTCTAATACCCTCTATCTTTCAGGTTGTCACAGCTTTTTCTTGAATAGCGTAATAAAGACAGGATAGACGCATATATTGTTGTGTTGTTGTTGTTGTTGTTTGTCCATCAAGAATGATGATGACCATTCATTTCATCCAGTGGGGTTGAAGGTGTGGAGCCGTGGGTTCTAAGATGGCTGATAAGGCCTATTTTGGCTCGAAATGTTCTTTGACAATGTGGGCAAAGAATGCTTGACGTCTCTGGAGGAGGATTTCCTGCAGTGGTTTTTCTGTCTTGCCTTTTCTTCACAGCTCTTGCAGTCCTGGTTGCCTCACATATGACTGCACCTTTGCGCAATGATGCACGCCACGAATTTCGGTCTCTGGCTGCAGCCTCCCAGGTGTCATGATGAATTCCAAAAGCATTCAGTGAAATTTTCAGAGTGTCTTTAAAACGTTTCCTCTGGCCACCTTGGGAGCGTTTACCACAACGCAGTTCGCTGTAAAAAATTCGTTTAGGGAGCCTGTGATCTGGCATGCGAGTCAAGTGACCAGCCCAGCGAATCTGATTCTTCATCAGTAGAGTGTGGATACTGGGCATGGATGCTCTTTCTAGGACTTCAGTGTCTGGAATCTTGTCTTGCCATTTAATCTTCAGTAGCTTCCTTAGGCAGACTGTGTGGAAGTGGTTTAATTTCCTAGCGTGTCGCTGATAAACAGTCCAGGTTTCACAAGCATATAGCAGTGTGCATAATACAACTGCTTTGTAGACTTTTAGCTTTGTTTGCAGGCTTATTCCAGTTCTGTCCCATACATTCTTGTACAGTCTGCCAAAGGCTGCACTGGCCTTAGAGATTCTTGCATTCACTTCGTCATCGATTGTGGCAGCTTGTGACACGGTGCTGCCAAGATAGATGAATTTGTCCACAACACTTAGTCTATGATCATTCACTTTGATATTCGGCACAGTGTGATTATTCCCTGGAGCTGGCTGGTACATAACTACAGTCTTCTCCAAGTTGATATTGAGCCCAAAGTTGGCACAGGCATGTAAGAAAGCTGAAACATTATGTTGCATGTCCGCCTCTGAGTTGGCGTATAGAGCGCAATCATCAGCAAACAGGAGCTCTCTGACGGTGCCGCTGTCAATTTTGGTTTTAGCTTTCAGCCTTCTGAGATTGAATAACTTTCCATCCATACGGTAGTTGATGTCTATTCCAATGTCGTCGTTCTCGAAGGCATTCATCAACATGGCTGAAAACATGAGGCTGAACAGTGTTGGTGCCAGGACACATCCTTGCTTCACTCCATTGGTTACAGGAAAGGGTTCAGACAGTTCACCATTTTCCTGTACTCTTGCCTGCATGCCGTCATGAAATAGCCGCACTATTTGGACAAATTTTCGTGGACAGCCATATTTTGCCATAATCTTCCACAGTCCTTCTCTGCTGACTGTATCAAAAGCCTTGGTAAGGTCAATGAAAGTGGAGAACATTTCGCAGTTCTGTTCCTGACATTTCTCTTGCAGCTGCCTTGCAGCGAAAATCATGTCAACTGTTCCACGTTCTTTTCTGAAGCCACATTGACTCTCAGGAAGAAGACCTTGATCGAGATGGGCTGTGAGGCGATTGAGAAGAATTCTGGCGAGTATCTTCCCTGCAATTGAAAGCAAGGAGATGCCTCGGTGGTTGTCACAGGATTGGCGGTTTCCTTTACGTTTGTAAAGGTGGACTATTGACGCGTCCTTAAAATCTTGTGGCATGGTCTCGTTCATCCATATGTTTGTGAAGACTTGGTGAAGCTGCTCTGTTAGGACCGGCCCACCTGCCTTGTATATCTCTGCTGGGATGGAGTCAGGACCAGGTGCCTTGCCGCTGGAGAGTTGATGGATGGCTTTGTTTATTTCCACTATGGTTGGCAGGTCACCAAGTGTCTCATTGGTGGGAACTTGAGGAAGGCAGTTGATGGTTTCATCATCGAAGAAGGAAGTTGCATTTAAAAGTTTGCTGAAATGCTCTGCCCAGCGTTGGAGGATTTCTTTCTTATCGGTGACCAATGTTCCCCCGTCTCCACTGAGGAGGGGAACTATGCCTGGTGATGAAGGACCATAGACCGCTTTCAGTGAGTCGTAGAAGTTTTTCATATCATGTCTGTCAGCAAAGCCCTGAATTTCATCAGCTTTGCTGCTCAGCCAGGAGTCCCGCATGTGCCGAAGTTTCTGCTGCACTACTCTCTGAATGTTCTTGAAAGCATCTTTTTTTGATGTTGACTTTGGGTCATTCAAATGTGCTTTGAGGAGAAGATGTTTCTCGGCCAGCACTTGGTTGATGTCTTCGGAATTTTCATCAAACCAGTCTTTATGCTTTCGGGGGGCTGGACCCAGGATTTCCATAGCAGTGTTGTAAATTGTGTCCTTTAGGGCTCTCCATTCTGTTTCTGTATCCTGTTTAGCTTCAGCATTGGGCTTGAGGCGGTCTTCCAGCATATTTTCAAACGACTGCTGCATTTTCTTGCTGTTTAGGCGGGTGACATTTAGCTTTGTTTGCATTTTCGCCCCTTGAGGACGCCGTGGTGGCCTGATGTGGATGTTCATTTTCGAGACAATGAGACGATGGTCTGTCCAACATTCGGCACCACACATGGATTTTGTCACTCGAACGTCTTGTCTGTCACTCCTCCTGACGATGACATAGTCAATGAGGTGCCAGTGTTTCGAGCGAGGGTGCATCCACGATGTCCTATTTCTCATGGGGAGACGGAAAATTGTGTTCGTAATCACGAGATCATGTTCGGCACATGTCTGAAGGAGGCGGAGTCCATTGCTGTTACAATTTCCGACTCCATGCTTTCCAATAATGCCACTCCAAGAGGTGGTGTCCGTGCCTACTCTGGCATTGAAATCCCCAAGGAGTATAAGTTTGTCTCCTTTGGGAACAGATGTTAATACACTGTGCAGGTCCTCATAGAACTTGTTCTTGACATCATCTTCGTTGGTCATAGTTGGTGCGTAGACACTCACAATGGTTGCGTGCTTCCTTCCATTCAGCAGAGGCAACTTCATGGTCATGAGCCTGTCGTTTATAGCCTTTGGAAATCCAGCTAATTTGCCGACCAGGCAAATCCCAGACTTAATGGCAAATCCCACACCGAATTGGCGTCTTTCCTCGCTTTTCCTTCCACTCCAGAAAAATGTGTAGCCGGCACCAATTTCACAGATTTGGCCTTCTTCTGCAAGTCGTGTCTCGCTCAAGGCTGCAATGTCGATGTTGTACCTGCCCAGCTCTCTCCCAATCAGTGCTGTTCGTCTCTCTGGACCCGACGCGCCGTCTCTGTCAAGTAGGGTGCGTACATTCCAAGTTCCAATTGTTAAGGGAGTATGGTTTACTCTTTTAGCTTTGCTTGTTTTATCTTTCTTTGTATTTAAATATTGAGCACAACCCACTACTGGCAACGCTGATCGCATTCCGGTATGAACCTAAGGCCTATCCACGTCAATATGGAAGCACTATACTCGAGTTTCGCCCTTGTTTGAGCTCGTCAGTAGTGCATATCCCTGACCGGATCCGGAAACAGTCCCGGATCACGCGTGTGAAGCGGATGTGTAACCACGCGGCACACACTGGACACACCAAATTATCACAACAGAACACCACAACGCTACCCATCGTAGGCTATGCTCAAGATTGCCCAATCGCCGCGACCGACGTCCGTCAATCGATGGGACCCGAACGATCAGGACTTCTCACTGGCAAGGAACACCAGGCCTCCTAAATCCAGTGAGCAATAATAAATTGATTATGTGGTTGTTTCGGGATTTGAAATTTAAATATTGAGCACAACCCACTACTGGCAACGCTGATCGCATTCCGGTATGAACCTAAGGCCTATCCACGTCAATATGGAAGCACTATACTCGAGTTTCGCCCTTGTTTGAGCTGGTCAGTAGTGCATATCCCTGACCGGATCCGGAAACAGTCCCGGATCACGCGTGTGAAGCGGATGTGTAACCACGCGGCACACACTGGACACACCAAATTATCACAACAGAACACCACAACGCTACCCATCGTAGGCTATGCTCAAGATTGCCCAATCGCCGCGACGTCGGTCGCGGCGATTGGGCAATCTTGAGCATAGCCTACGATGGGTAGCGTTGTGGTGTTCTGTTGTGATAATTTGGTGTGTCCAGTGTGTGCCGCGTGGTTACACATCCGCTTCACACGCGTGATCCGGGACTGTTTCCGGATCCGGTCAGGGATATGCACTACTGATGAGCTCAAACAAGGGCGAAACTCGAGTATAGTGCTTCCATATTGACGTGGATAGGCCTTAGGTTCATACCGGAATGCGATCAGCGTTGCCAGTAGTGGGTTGTGCTCAATATTTAAATTTCAAATCCCGAAACAACCACATAATCAATTTATTATTGCTCACTGGATTTAGGAGGCCTGGTGTTCCTTGCCAGTGAGAAGTCCTGATCGTTCGGGTCTCATCGATTGAAGGACGTCGGTCGCGGCGATTGGGCAATCTTGAGCATAGCCTACGATGGGTAGCATTGTGGTGTTCTGTTGTGATAATTTGGTGTGTCCAGTGTGTGCCGCGTGGTTACACATCCGCTTCACACGCGTGATCCGGGACTGTTTCCGGATCCGGTCAGGGATATGCACTACTGACGAGCTCAAACAAGGGCGAAACTCGAGTATAGTGCTTCCATATTGACGTGGATAGGCCTTAGGTTCATACCGGAATGCGATCAGCGTTGCCAGTAGTGGGTTGTGCTCAATATTTAAATTTCAAATCCCGAAACAACCACATAATCAATTTATTATTGCTCACTGGATTTAGGAGGCCTGGTGTTCCTTGCCAGTGAGAAGTCCTGATCGTTCGGGTCCCATCGATTGACGGACGTCGGTCGCGGCGATTGGGCAATCTTGAGCATAGCCTACGATGGGTAGCGTTGTGGTGTTCTGTTGTGATAATTTGGTGTGTCCAGTGTGTGCCGCGTGGTTACACATCCGCTTCACACGCGTGATCCGGGACTGTTTCCGGATCCGGTCAGGGATATGCACTACTGACCAGCTCAAACAAGGGCGAAACTCGAGTATAGTGCTTCCATATTGACGTGGATAGGCCTTAGGTTCATACCGGAATGCGATCAGCGTTGCCAGTAGTGGGTTGTGCTCAATATTTAAATTTCAAATCCCGAAACAACCACATAATCAATTTATTATTGCTCACTGGATTTAGGAGGCCTGGTGTTCCTTGCCAGTGAGAAGTCCTGATCGTTCGGGTCTCATCGATTGAAGGACGTCGGTCGCGGCGATTGGGCAATCTTGAGCATAGCCTACGATGGGTAGCATTGTGGTGTTCTGTTGTGATAATTTGGTGTGTCCAGTGTGTGCCGCGTGGTTACACATCCGCTTCACACGCGTGATCCGGGACTGTTTCCGGATCCGGTCAGGGATATGCACTACTGACGAGCTCAAACAAGGGCGAAACTCGAGTATAGTGCTTCCATATTGACGTGGATAGGCCTTAGGTTCATACCGGAATGCGATCAGCGTTGCCAGTAGTGGGTTGTGCTCAATATTTAAATTTCAAATCCCGAAACAACCACATAATCAATTTATTATTGCTCACTGGATTTAGGAGGCCTGGTGTTCCTTGCCAGTGAGAAGTCCTGATCGTTCGGGTCCCATCGATTGACGGACGTCGGTCGCGGCGATTGGGCAATCTTGAGCATAGCCTACGATGGGTAGCGTTGTGGTGTTCTGTTGTGATAATTTGGTGTGTCCAGTGTGTGCCGCGTGGTTACACATCCGCTTCACACGCGTGATCCGGGACTGTTTCCGGATCCGGTCAGGGATATGCACTACTGACCAGCTCAAACAAGGGCGAAACTCGAGTATAGTGCTTCCATATTGACGTGGATAGGCCTTAGGTTCATACCGGAATGCGATCAGCGTTGCCAGTAGTGGGTTGTGCTCAATATTTAAATTTCAAATCCCGAAACAACCACATAATCAATTTATTATTGCTCACTGGATTTAGGAGGCCTGGTGTTCCTTGCCAGTGAGAAGTCCTGATCGTTCGGGTCTCATCGATTGAAGGACGTCGGTCGCGGCGATTGGGCAATCTTGAGCATAGCCTACGATGGGTAGCATTGTGGTGTTCTGTTGTGATAATTTGGTGTGTCCAGTGTGTGCCGCGTGGTTACACATCCGCTTCACACGCGTGATCCGGGACTGTTTCCGGATCCGGTCAGGGATATGCACTACTGACGAGCTCAAACAAGGGCGAAACTCGAGTATAGTGCTTCCATATTGACGTGGATAGGCCTTAGGTTCATACCGGAATGCGATCAGCGTTGCCAGTAGTGGGTTGTGCTCAATATTTAAATTTCAAATCCCGAAACAACCACATAATCAATTTATTATTGCTCACTGGATTTAGGAGGCCTGATGTTCCTTGCCAGTGAGAAGTCCTGATCGTTCGGGTCCCATCGATTGACGGACGTCGGTCGCGGCGATTGGGCAATCTTGAGCATAGCCTACGATGGGTAGCGTTGTGGTGTTCTGTTGTGATAATTTGGTGTGTCCAGTGTGTGCCGCGTGGTTACACATCCGCTTCACACGCGTGATCCGGGACTGTTTCCGGATCCGGTCAGGGATATGCACTACTGACGAGCTCAAACAAGGGCGAAACTCGAGTATAGTGCTTCCATATTGACGTGGATAGGCCTTAGGTTCATACCGGAATGCGATCAGCGATGCCAGTAGTGGGTTGTGCTCAATATTTAAATTTCAAATCCCGAAACAACCACATAATCAACTTTCTTTGTATGTCGACCGCAGTTAAGGGTACCCACCAACCGCGGCTAGCTGGTTAGGTAGTGATGAAGCAGACAATGTTTAGGGCACCTTTTCTAGCCCCTTCCTCATGCAATGGAGGTGAGCAGTGTGTTCCTATAGAGGGCTGCTCAGTCGCTCAGGGGGCTGCCGAATCCCACTGCTGTTCCGGTCAGTAGAAGACGACCATATGGCCTGAGCCGCCTGTGTGCAGGTCTGCGACTACGGCTGCCAGCGTACCCACGCCTGCCGCTTTGCAGCTCGCCCATCGCCACAGGGCTTGAAGGTGATATGTGACGTTGGATGAAGAATGACTTGCGCGATGACTTGGATTAAAGTGAGGAAGAGTTGCGCAATTCGTCGACCTCACTCTCTCGCCTGAGTCCATCTGAGTCCAGTGGCAAGACAAGTCGCTACGATTGGAGACGAATACAGGTGCAGTGGATGACCAGGGCGCTCTACGTGCCTTGCCGTGCTCATTACGTTCTACAACGCTTTGCAGGTAAACGCCGTCTTGCCCGTTGAATCAGGAATGATTTCTTCCGCGCAGTCTGCCGGTTCCTGTCTTCACATGCTGGGTAGGCATACCCTAGTTTACCTCTTGGTTTGACACCAAATCGGATACCCATGCCTGGTTTAGCCAGCCTCTCACAGCTGTTGCCCGGGGGGTGGCCGCTGTCGCATGCTGACAGCTACTAGGAGCCACAGGCACGAGCTGGGTGTCAGACTTGGACCAGTGGTGGATGGGTCCTGAAAGGACATGAGAGCCATCCTTACCAAAGGTGCTACCAATGCCCGACACCCCGTACCAATAGTATCTTGGTGCACACTACACCACTAAAAAGTGCCATGAACATTTGTTTCGACAAACTATGAATCTACTTATATTAAGTATTACTTAACTAAGCGTACAACTGAAGAAGCCAGGGTCAGCAGAATGTGATTGTGAGAGGAATGTTGAGAATAGCGTGGACGGAGTAGAATGTTGAAAATATCGTGGGCAGATAATGTTGAGAATATCATGGCCATACAAGAATATTGAGAACATCGTGGACACAAAAGAATGTTGAGAATATAGTACACAGAGCAGAATGCTGAGAATATCATGGACATGGAAGTAAACATACTCTAGTCTATTGAGTGCTCTAGGTGTGACAAGATCACTTTTTACAGCCATGACATGTATAGGTAGATGCAAAGTAGATATTGGATGTTTAGTGTTAGGCCTGTATATATTCTATGTCAAGACATCTAAACTGGGTGGTCATTTTACCTTTCTCAACACCTTTCCTTCTCGAACAATTCACAGAACACTGACAATTGTTTAGTAAACATGTTTATGGGGCTGGCCGTCTCTGCTAACAATTGAACCACACTACTGCCTTGTGGCGCGCCAGTGCAAGAAATATTATGTTACCTAGATTCAAAATAATCATAATGAAAATACAAATTAAATATATGAGACGAATCAACAATACAGATGAAATAAATGTACTTACAATAGAGGTGAAAAAGAGACATTAGCATTATATGAAGAAATGTATGTGGAAAGCTTAAGCAGCTGGAGAAAACTTAATAACGTAAGCAATATTAACATCTTTAAAATATCACATGACAAATTTAAGAGTCATATTTGGAGAGTCATATTCGCGTATGTCTGCTTTAGACTAGACAAAAGAAGAAGAAGAAGAAGAAGAAGAAGAAGAAGAAGAAGAAGAAGAAGAAGAAGAAGAAGAAGAAGAAGAAGAAGAAGAAGAAGAAGAAGAAGAAGAAGAAGAAGAAGACGAAGAAGAAATAGATGATGATGAAGGGGGACGAGGATGAGGAGGAGGAGAAGGGGAGAAGGAGAAGGAGGACAAGGACGAGAAGAAGGATAAAGATAAGAATGAGAAGGAGGAGAAGGAGGCGGAGGAGACGGAGAAGGAGCAGAAGGAGGAAAAAGAGAAAAAGGAGAAGGTGGAGAAGGAGGAGAAGAAAGAGAAGAAGGAGAAGAAGGAGAAGGAGTCTCCGTACAAATGGCTGATCTGCTACCTGGCTTTCTATTGAGGAGAGCATTGTAACAGTTAAACATCGCACCGTGAGCAAGCCCTATGTTGATGGTCTTCTGAATCTAGCAGATTCTGAAACATTGTTGTCGATAAAGCAACAAGAATGTCATATGGACTGTGCCATTTGCATAAATCTGAAGTTGTCTGGATTTTTAATCGCTGCTTTCCATCCACTGGTAACAGTGACTAAACGCTACTAGTATCAATAAATAGACTATATATTCCTCCCACAAATGGCGTCTGCTTTCTAATCTCCGCTCCAACAAGATGATAGCTCACTGTTAATGTACCCTCATTTTCTACATTTTCGCCGGTTCTCAGCAAACGTGTATAATTACTGAACTGCATTTTGGGAAGCGATTGTTTCCTTAAACGGCCAAAACCTGTGAGTGATTCTCAGGCCTTATTGCCTCAGAACCCTTTTATGTTTTTAGTATATATATATATATATATATATATATATATATATATATATATATATATATATATATATATATATATATATTTTTTTTTTTTTTTTGTTGTTGCGTATCCCTTACGGGACGTTGCAGTCAACACCAGCATTTTCAGCTGCTGTTGATGTACTAGGCAAGTGTTACGTTCAGTAGTTTGCCATTGCTTATATATATATATATATATATATATATATATATATATATATATATATATATATATATATATATATATATATATATATATATGGCACCCTTGTTGGCTTTCTGCATATGTATTGTACTGACGATATTAACATGTTACAGGGTTAAATATAAGTGTATGTTCTATGTAAGTCGATATAAACAGGTTAAATATGATTGTATGTTCTTTGTAAGTCGATATAAACAGGTTAAATATGATTGTATGTTCATTGTGAGTCGATATAAACATGTTAAATATGATTGTATGTTCATTGTAAAGTCGATATAAACAGGTTAAATATGAGTGTATGTTCATTGTAAGTCGATATAAACATGTTGAATATGATTTATGTTCATTATAAGTTGATATAAACATGTTAAATATGATTGTATGTTCATTGTAAGTCGATATAAACAGGTTAAATATGACTGAAAGTTCATTGTAAGTCGTTATAAGCAGGTTAAATATGATTGTATGTTCATTGTAAGTCGATATAAACAGATTAAATATGATTGTATGTTCATTGTAAGTCGATATAAACATGTTGAATATGATTTATGTTCATTATAAGTTGATATAAACATGTTAAATATGATTGTATGTTCATTGTACAGTCGATATAAACATTTTAAATACGATTGTATGTTCATTGTACAGTCGATATAAACAGGTTAAATATGATTGTATGTTCATTGTAAGTCGATATAAACATGTTAAATATGATTGTATGTTCATTGTACAGTCGATATAAACAGGTTAAATTTGATTGTATGTTCATTGTAAGTCGATATAAACAGGTTAAATATGATTATATGTTCATTGTACGTCGATATAAACATGTTAAATAGTAGGGGATTCATATTAAATCCATGATGCGTCTTGTATGTATGGTGCTAGCCCATACTTTTAGGCCGATCAGCACTCGATAGACAATGTGGTTCATATCACGCCATCCAGATTGGCATTCAGGATAATCATTTCACCCATTTGAGGCTGAGTCTACCTGTAGTGAAAAACTTCCCCACCTAAGTGGAATTTCGAACACTTGACCGTTGAGCCATCATGCAAGCGTGTTAGCCACTGCGCGACGGAGGTTAGCCCACAAACGATATCAAGCTGTTTGGATATTTGAAACTAAAATGTCTTAAACATGTTGTGTAATATTTATATTTGTCGTCTACATAAATGAGAGATAGTAAGTTCACGACACTAATGAGCTTAATACTCACGAAGACAGAGTGAGGACTGTCCAGACAACCAGTTATCATATGCAGGTGAAGCCCAAGATTTGCAAAGACTGTAGTGGACCAAAACCTAACTAGACAGACTTTGAGTGTCCTGTGTATGAGGTTGGAAAAGACACCTAGCGCCACCTGACGAACGGGAATATAAAATTCGATGTTACTGTCACCTAATGACACCTGTAGAAAACACCAACTACATATACCAGCCATCCCACAATTCCAATTCCAATTTTCAAAAACAAAAATTCCAAATTTGGCCTCGTCTAACCTGCTTCATCAGCTGTGGTTATTGTTGAGGTCCGTGGTTTTTGTGGGTTTATTTACCCTAATTCTTGTCTTGTGAGTCCTTTCTCGGATTGGTTATGTATCGTTTATGTCTGTGACGTCAGCAGGGGGATCGGTCGGCGGCTATCCTTTGTGCTCGTCTGTGCTTGTGGTTTTCTTTGTTGGTGTAGGCTCCTGGCTCGTCTGGCTTGCTGACTGCATTCCTTATAAGGACTTTTCGTGATCCCACTCCAGCTGGGGGATCGGTCGGCGGCTGGGATTTGTGCATGTCTTACTGCGACACGTAGCTCTACTGTGGCCGGCCTTCTGACATCTGGAACATTGAGTGATTCTTGGGATGAATCTCTCTGGTTGCTGCATTCTCTTGTTGTATGATATTGTAGTCGACATCCCACAGAACTGTGTGACTTATTTATTGACACGCCCCACTCTGTGTGTGTGTGTGTGTGTGTGTGTGTGTGTGTATATATATATATATATATATATATATATATATATATATATATATATATGGTTACCGTGTATTGTGTAAGCACATTGTAATAGTCGGAGGAAAGCCAAGTGTTTGAGAATCCCTGCCTAAACTTTGCGTGCACTAACAACGCCATAGGATGATTTTATTCACATTTGAAGTATGAACACTGGCATTCTCCTAGCAAAGTATCGCATTATGGTTGCAATTATTCAATGTTATGCCATTCGATTTAGTAAAGGAGACTTTCAGTCTCGGAATTTAATCTGTTCTTTTTTTAAAATTAGATACTTTTAGAAAATGTTTACATGTATCACCGAGAAACTGATTCTAGAGGTAAATCTTACAGTGATTAGTTTTGTGGTAGATGTTTCAGACGTTCACTGAAATGATATTAATAATAATATAATATATATTATTATTATATGTTAGGTTATAATTTAACCTAAGTATCGCGACAATGTATAAAACTTGTTACTTCAAACGCAATTAAATACGTACCGAGCAGTGTTTTGCCAGTCATAGTCTATATGCCAAGCTGTCAGGTAATTCATATCCTCCACATCTTTAAATGTTTTAACATATATTTATACTGAGAGAGACTTTAAAACATGTATCTGTGAATTCATCATCATCATTAAGTGCCATGCTACAGATCGCTACCTTGGTGTTCTGCATCAACTCTGTTGATGATATTCCTCAAAGCCATCTGTTCAGTCTATCAAGCATCATTTGTATTAGTCTGCCTCTGCCTCTCTTCGCCCTAATCTTTCCAGTTGTCACGATTTTCTCCAATGCATCTCTCCTTATCACATGACCAAAGAAAGCTGTTTGTTTCTTTCTTATTGTTGTATATTATGTTCTAATGTTCTATTTTCATTAACCTCTTTCAGACAATCGTTATTAGTTACTCAAGCAATCCAAGAATTCGCAACATTCGTCTCAGGAACCACATCTCCGTTGCTTCCAAATTGTGTCAATTAGATATTGCTTTAAAGTAAGTGACCCTAACAGGGTTCGGTAGTAAGAAAATTAGCTCCTTTTTATGCAATAAAGATATATTGCGGATATAGTGTTAGGGTCCTACTTTTATTTTCTTCATCGAAGGTTGTATGAAATGGGCAGTATGGCGCTGACTGCTCAAAATTCCTCAAAGAAAAGACTAGTATCAATTGTCTGAAGCTTAGACACTCCATCGTTGTACTGCTCAAACACAAGACGCCGTCACTATCATGTAATATTATGTATTGAAGCTCTGGCCAAGCAATTGCTATGACCAGTCCATTATAACGTGTCCGTCATATGATGGTAAGGGTGAATCTCCGATGAACGGATGTCTCTAGTGGCTCAGGTTGTAATGCTGACAATATCACCTCTCGAGTGCCGATTAATCTATACAACATGGATCTAGCACCTTATCCCCAATGTGTGCCTAAATTCGTATACAAAGGGTCCTTTATTTACTTTAGTACCGGGACGCAGAGGTGTTTCCAAGGCACCAGGGCCGGGTTATATACTGGCCAAGACCTATTGACGCGTCCTCGTCGAGCGTCCTGGGCAACAGGTCCCTTCGGGGTCCTGGCTAAAGTCAGTAGGATCGCCGATTCCTCCGAAGTCGGAGAGTGTCTGCCTGTACGGCGAGGAACCACCAGTCTGCACACCAATAAGCCAGACATGGGACAACGGATACTCACGCAAACCTCAGGTCCTGTATGACTTCACACCGATGTTGGACAACAGGATGTCTTCATCCGACATACAGGACTTCGCGTTGGAGCAAGCAAGCAACTTTAGTACCGACAATAAAGGTCATACTATGTGCTGTATGCTAAACCTGGAGGGTCAGCGAGCTTCTGTTTCTCAGCATCCGCAACTGTTTATTTCCCGTGTTTTTGATAATTTTCCCTGCTGACTTTGTGTCACACATTGCCCACTTATCCACTTTCATCTCCCTATGTCGCTCTCTGTCTCTGACACCATCTCAATCTTTCCAATCGATACTCTTTATCCCATAACTTGATTCAAAATGGTAATTGTCTAGTCCTAATGTGGGGAATAGCTGCATTTAGGAACATGCCTCCTGTAGCACATGATCTCTATACCTTATAACTCTCGCCCATTGAACTCTTTCAGTGGTCTTTAATGGAACCATGTTTCGGTGTATCAAGGCGTTGCATTAAATATGATTTATTTTTAGTTTACCGTATGTATTATCATGAAATCCCGGAGTACAACTAAAGGAGACGAAGCCTTGTTACAAACCTTTGAGAACTAAGTCTTAAGACGCATCTTTGGGCCCATTAGGGATACACAAAGTGGAGAGTGGAATAGAAGAAGCAACAAAGAGATTTATGATCTGTTTAACTCCCCGCTAATTACTGGTATCATGAAGGCTAATAGACTGCAATGTCTGGGGCATACAAAAAGAAAGGAAGATAATAGGGTAACAAAACTCGCTTACACTCAAGAAATAAATGACCGTAGACCCCGACGTAGACCAAGAAGACGTGGGAGACATAATATACATACAGACTTACAAGCACTTGGAATCAGCGACTGGCAAGAGAGGGTCAACCGAAGAGACGAATGGAGACGGCTTGTATCTGCAGCAAAGAACCTCAATGGCTCGGAATGCTGAAGAAGAAGAAGAAGAAGAAGAAGAAGAAGAAGAAGAAGAAGAAGAAGAAGAAGAAGAAGAAGAAGAAGAAGAAGAAGAAGAAAAAGAAGAAGAAGAAGAAGAATCATGAAGACATATTTACAGCAGAAAGAGAGCACAATGTGAAAGAAGGAGCGTGGGTTCACAGAACTGGCCTCACAGTGTGGTGCTATAGTAATGCCTAACAAGAGACAAACACCGAAGTAATATAACAGATATTTTTACACGTTATGTGAATCACATCATACCTTCATACTGTACATATATATTTTGTTTATATTGGAGGGACATTTTACACTTTATTAACATTTAACAAATAGAAACTGAATGAGAACAACACTGTGTGAGAAAATATAGATCATTTGTATTTCACATCACATGGATTAGCACTCCGTGCGTTATCGGCGATTAGAAGCAGGACCCATCGATATGTGAAACATATATTCTAGCCTGTAGTCCTCCTGCTCTTGTATAAACGTATACATATCTTACCTAACGTTGTTAAAAACTGACACATTAAATAGTTATTTCTTCTTTATCTTCTTATTTTCCTCCTCTTCCTTCACCCACTTCTTGTGTTGCACTTGTGACTCCTAGTAGAGTGAAGGCCCACAACCACACAAGCCAAGCTGTGTGTAAGCCATTTCATGATGGGTTGGATGGTGCTGGTGTGTTTCTATAGCGTGAGATAACCAGTCCCATACCAACCTGTTTAGTCGCCTTTTACGACATGCTCAGTTTACATTCCTCTTTGGTACCCCGGTAACGCAAGGGCGTGAATAATTGTAATTGCTGAAAAAGGTGTCATAATGACAACCAAAAGAAGATATCTGCTTTAACAGCCACGATGAAAAAGCATGAATAGAAGATATATATATATATATATATATATATATATATATATATATATATATATATATATATATATATATATATATATATATATATATATATATATAAACAATAATACAGACTTTCCCCACGAAAGGCTACCTTAATCCTCAATAATTAAGAAGAATTGAGGTGTTCTGAAAAGTGGTACGAGATTAAAGAGTTTCAGAACCGCTGATATGCCTGAAAGTGAACTATTTCTTTACTTAACAAACGGAGAATATGACGTCTTTAAAAACTGGCTCATGCAGTCGAAGAGCACTTCAATAGTTAACATCAACAGTGAACAAATCACGTCTCAGTTGACACGAATGTGTCAGAACCGACAATGTAGCTTGTGTATTTATGTATAATTAGCTCTACGTACTGGCTAGAGATTCGTGTTCCACTTTTCCAGATGTTTTAGGTGTCAATTGTTAACTTCGACACGAACAATAATTTCTAGTAAAAACTGAAAGCCATGTGGAATACCCTCAAGTGGTAATGCGACATCAGATTAAGATGATCACAGTTTTCAACTAAGAATGCCTTTCCCATTTTGTGGTAATTTGTTCTGGGATGAGAAAGTGAATGTAATGCCTCGGAGGCCTTATCTCATTATATACCCCGCAGACGTCGTCTCACTAATGTATTGCCTCAGAGGTTAGTCGCATTAACTCATTTCTCTATGAGGCTTCCATCATTAGTCACCCGCCTCTGAGGCCTGGTGCCATTTATGCTCATTCTTGAAGCCTAATCCCATTCCTCTAAGGCATAACCTTATTAACGCACGTTGCTCCAGGTCTTTGTTTCACGAACTCACTTTTCTCAGACGGTTTCAGACGATACCTGATGATCCTTAAGAGACGTCTCACTAACAGTAGCTCTAAGATATAACAATTGGCAAGTTAGTAAGTAAAAGTCCACTTTTCACGCCTTAAGGTGCATTAGGCACACGGTGCTAGACCCATGTTATAGACAATAGGCACTCGGTGGATGATGTTATCAGTATCACTCCGGTTGTCTTTACTTTCCAAAGGCAAAGCTGATCTGGGAGAAAAATGTAGAACATATAATGAAGTACCGTCATTAATCATTTCAACCGAAATAAACAAAACACATTGTCATGTTTCAAAATTACCTCTCTGGGTTTAAAGAGATTTTCATGTCTGTTTGTTTTCATAATTTTGGTCTACCCTAGTGAATAGCAGGCTCCTCGGTGTCGTGTTCTCCCTTTAAAGTGTCGTCCCTGGAGTGAGGAGAGTCAACACTCACATTATAATATTTCTTTCCTATCAATATCCTGGAGAATCCACCAGCTTCCGTCCAACACACTCCATCAGCCCATGGACACCTTTTCCTAATACTCTCTCACTGTCGTACTATGCCCCCTCTCATACTTCCCCAACGCAACATATTCAACAACTCTTGCTTCTAAAAATTAATAAAGATTAATTTATTAAAAGAAAAGTGTAACGTATATGAGACGTGTATGCGAAGAAAATGTGTGATGTGTTCTATAATGTGTGTAGGATCGGACTCTCAGATAATAGCATAGTCAGTTCATCCTTGCAAGGACACACCACAGCACGTTAAGTCAGAACAAGTCCACCTCACCCGGTACTGTATCTCTCCTGCCGGACACTGACTGTCATCTGTAGCTACCTGGTAATCCATCTTCCTGATCATCCGAAATAGATACTGTTTGTAAATTACAGCTGATCATGGACCGGTTGCCCAATGCACATAATTTCCTATCGTTCTTAAAGAATGCACAAATCCTTTGTAGTGAGTATTTAGGTATCACTGTTATTGTTAATATACTTGAACCTAACTATTGTCTATCTAGGTTCAGGTATCATGTCTTTTGAACTATTTCACTAGAATATATCACACCATGTGACTATTATATTGATGTTCTTGTTTAGGTACCAATGTTCTTATGCCGTGTTGCATTAACAATCATCACCCAGCTTAGGTGAACCATCTTTCTTCTCGGACGTTATTCCTTTTTTTTATAAGAAACATTTTTGTGTCCAACTGGTGATTTGTCTAATTTACGTTGCACTTCATCAAACCCAGTGTTGAACTTCCTCGTAACTGGTATGGAACCTGTGAGAAAAACAATACATCTGGTGATAGTACTAGTCACTGATCCTACCGGCTGAGTGTAAGCCTATTGCCTTGCTCAGTTATTTTACAGCTAAATAAACTCTGTCATAGAGCATATTAGCTCCTCACCTACGTCCGAATTAGGCGATGACAAGGAAAGACCCATAAACAGAGTGCACAACTTCAGTGGGCAAACCCTTGAAAGATCCCCCCATTGGACACTTTCCCCATCTAAAATCTCTCCAATTATCACCCCGCTATCCTATTCATCCTAGTAGAGCCAATTATCACTTCACTACTCTACTAGTTTTCAACTTACAGTGCTAATCATCACACTCTAGTTTTAACAAGACTACTGCCTATATTAATTAGGACTAAATAGACTATATTGACTACCTTATGCAAAACCGCCTCATTCCGGGATGGCTGCTACACTTTGCCATAACGACACATGCTAGTTAATATTAAATTAATCTAACACTGTAGAGCTCTCCCACAAACACGTCCATCATAATCCACGGTTTTGGTCAACACTGTTTCTCCCAATCATGGTTTATGGCAAAACCTAAAATTGGTCACGTGACAGTATTCATTATGTCCACACAGGTGTTATTTGGACACATCATCCATTGTCAAGAATCTATCCTCCCTGGCTTAGTCACTGTCAGAGTTGTCATCACTTGTTTTGACATCCCCAACAAGCTAGCGAGTTACTGTATGATCCCAACAACAGTTGTCAATAGCGATCTGCCAATCTGCGTGATGTCCGGAAACTCTAAATGACAGACTGACTGTTTTCTCCCGAGCTGAGTACTTCCGCTTTCAATCCGACCTGTTTATAAACTAACAAAGTGGTGTATTGAGTCATCTCACTCACTTCCCCTACACATCTGCAGCTGTTAACTTTGTCCGACCTGTGATGGTTGACATCTGATTGTAACCAGGATCTGACGGGTTCTATCTGTATTCGAATGTTGATAAACTGTCAAAGCGATGCAGGGATTTTGACATCCAATTTGTTTTTTCTGTTAGTTAAAATAGTTTTGGCTTTGCAGATAGGCCGGTTAATCAGAATGTCTCTATAGTAATCAACTTTTTAAACGCAGGGTTTTATTTTTGTGACACTCGGCATAACTTAATGCCTATTAGCTATTTATAGTGAAAGGCGTTCATTCTATTTGTCTGCAACATGTCCAAAATTAACGAAATGACCCGTTATTGAAAACGATGACTTCTTCCGGTGATTGTTGGGCTTAGCTGACTTACCAGATTGTTCAAAGTTTGCTTTTTTTAAAAATTCATTTAGGGATATACTCTGCTATTCTAGTTACTAATTGTCGTTCCGTTCAGCTTATATAAAAGCACTAGCATTTACCTAGAAATGGACATATGCTATTAGATTTGGCGACCCATTTCTTTTATTGATAGGATTGAGATAGGATTGAGATAGGATTGAGATAGGATTTATTTTGTATTTCAGAACTGGAACTTCGGAATTGTACGCTCAACCAACTATTGTTTTTTAATCGGGATGTACACATTACATCACGCTGACAGCACGAAATGTTTTTTTTTTAAATCCTATTGCAGGACATCGCTGTCAACACCACCATTTTACCACTGTTGTTGATTTCTTGGCAAGATTACGCTCAGTAGTTTGCCATTGTTTTCTGAGCGGCCGGTTCACATTCCCCGTAAGTAACGGGCGCGGCGAGAACCGTTACCGATTCTCGCGCAGCTGCGTTTCCTCACGTGGATAAACAGGATTACGGAGAAAGTCGCTAACGCCTAGGCCAGGGAGACCGGCCACGAAATGTTAGCTGACTAAATACCTGAAATTTGAGGACCGATGTTTCGTCAGATGGTGGTTTGAGTGAGTGACAGCGGCGCTGTATGAATCACTTCTGATAGTCATTTAGATTACAGATTTTCGTTAAGGTTTCAGTTTCTTTTGCAGTGTATCTTGAGTACATATCCTCCAAGCACGATCCAACAGAGTCCGTACTAGGCCAAGCTTATACTGGGTAGATGCAAAGGCATGGACTTGTTCCTCTCCGGTACACTGATCTCTCTTAATGGTGCTATCTTTTAACGAATAATTAGCATGTCTGATTCAGGAGACCCAGACACCCTGGCCTAGGGATTAACGGCTTTCTCCGTAATCCCGTATATTCACGTGGGTAACGCAGCTGCACGAGATTCGGTAGCGGATCGCGTTGCGTTGGTTCTTACGGGGTGTGTGAGCAGGTCACTCAGAACGCAATGGAAAACTACTGAATGTAATCTTGCCAAGAACATCAACAACAGCTATAAAAATGCTGGTGTTGACTGCAATGTAAAAAAAAAAAAAAATCCAGATGTTCTTATGTGCCCAGATTATATCAGCGTGGAGCGATGTAGCTTGTTATTTGTTAGTTATGGCCATTATTATGTCATCCACGTATCGGCGATAGAAAGATATTGCTTTAATATCTGACGATCTGGTTTCTTCGATCTGCGCCATCAAGATGTCCGCTAGAACAGGGCCTAGAGGACTCCCCGTTACCACCCCTTCTATTTGGTGGTAGGACTGTGTCAGGAAGTTAAATTTAATGTTAGCTGTGCACAGCGTAGTAAATACCGACATCTGCATTGGAGAGATTACCGTTGCCATACACTACTGATGTTAAATCGCAATCAGATTGTAACTGGTAACATTTGCATTGGGACTCTACGCTGGTTGTTGAAGATAGGGACGGAGCGCGTATAGGAATGTCCAGAGTTCTGGATGTTGCTTCTTGACTCAACTCACTTCAACATCAAATTTGTTACAGGAATTGCACAGAACATCATCATCAAATCAGCGTGCATAAATCTTACTTCACGATAGAAAATATCTCAGATTATATTAGTGACTTCTATAGAAGACAGTGCTGCATACAAGACCTTTTATTGTCCTTCTATTTAGACAAACCAGAAAAGTGTGACGTACTGAATATGCTGTTCAATTTGTAAGTTTCTCACTTTTAAATGTTTTTATGTTTCTGCGCAGATTTCTCAATGTCTGGTTTCTGACTGCATGGTAGAAAAGTAGCATATCATCAAGACTACTTTATAGTCAACCCCTCTAGAGGCAACTCGCAGGTGGCGTTTCAGTCTAGTCAATAGTAAAACAAATGTATAGAGAACCCTTACTCCTCTTCATATACTACAAATAACTGCGAATGAATGACTAAATGAACGAAAGAACGAACGAACAAAATACAGAATTTACGATGGAAGGAACAAATGCAGAATTACACGAATTACATAATAACCATCCTTTCATTTTGTTCTATCACATTTTTCAAAATGTTCCCCGTTATTTTCCCCCAAATGAAAATTCTCATTTCCCTCGAAAATCGGATATTAACCTTTGCCGCGACATTCATGTGATCCATAACAGCTTTGTCACCTCAAGGCGTGACTCACATCCAGGTCTGCATTCACGATTGCAGACTTCTGGTCCATTCAGACAGCGTACACCGAGCGAGTGAGTAAGCACACGCACGTGCCCGGCACGCCTTGCCACACCATTGCAACCTGTCCTACGGAAAGCAAGCGTGAAAGAGGTAAATTGAGGCTAACAATGACTAGGAAGAACATCCGCAGTTTTCTCATCTGTTCATGTGCCAGACGAATTAGGGCACTTCAAAATATTCGAGTGCTGATAGCTGTGCGCCGGTAATTGGCAGGGGAATATCTTTTACAGATCAGTGTGCACGGAGTGTTAATAAACAGCGCGCATATTTTCGAAGGCATGGATACTTATCAAGAAGTACTATACAAGTTATTACGAGGATCAACAATGAAAATTATAGTGACGCATTTAGTGTGAATATGTGTATGGTAATGTGTTAACCCAGCGAAATATAGTGAAAGCTTCTCGTGCAAGGTACTGTAAAGGGTTATCATGCGAGATAATGTCTAAATGGCTATAAAATGACACTATGGGAAATCGGTGTACATTGGTTGTTTTTTGAAAGTTGTTAGGATTAGGTACTGTTGTATATGTGATTGCGATGTACTATAAAAGGCGAGCCATCCCGATTGTAATGATGCTACTGTAAGTGTTGTTTTGAGGGATAATATGAAAGTCACTAGTAATTTGGTTCTTTAAGGTTGCTAGGTAAAAGTGCTGTAAAACATATTAATAACAACATAGAAACATTTCTTAAAGCAAGTAAATTAGAAGCTGGCACTTTCAGCATGGACAGGCTTGTATCGCTCGAAGAGACGAAGTTCTAAAGTATATCACGGTTTTTCTACCCAGAGCATGAGAGTGTGCAATTAAATGAACAGGCTGATAGACTATCTGCTGCCGCTCCTTTGGAAGGCGAGCTATATTTGGACAAAGCTTTGTAATGAAGGTTCTCTGATATCCAGGGTTATATGCAACAAACCACTATCTGGAGTCCGATTCAGCGTGGGGTAAGCAGAGGGTCGGCTCGATGCTCAACGCGTTGAAAATAAATGCAGACGGGCGTCCATTCGGACTGCTACAGGTACCACCAGCATGAGAACTTTTCGTTAGCTACTAAAGATGGAGACGGATCACGTGTGGAAATGCCCTTAATGCAATGATGTTGTTATTTCATATTTATGTAATGAAACAATCACCGGTCTCTTGTCATAATTATAGCCTGTCAACATTTTCACTGTGAAATGTGTCTCAAGAATCTGCACTTGGTTTAAACTATTAACACTTTTCCCGCACGGGACGTAGCGATATCAGCGCATGTTTCTCTTGACAAAATGTAAACATGAGTATATGTGCAAAGGAATAAATATGCAATCATCGCCACGTGGCCTTATGGTGAGGACAGAAAAATCATTGCACCAACCATCTTTGTGACCTATACATAGGAAATGTTTTGTCACGAAACGACAGTTGATTACGATTTTGAAAGACTATCAACACTATATTCCGTGTTCAGTGAGTAAATTCTCCAGCATTGTTAACTAAAACGCATTTTGCAAGAAAATAATAGTTTTTTTTTTTTAAATAATGCTGTATTGTTGTCGATCCACTATTGCATATTTAAATCCAGTGCCATCATTTTAAAATAACAACTATCATGTGACGGAAGGTGTTAAAGCTATAGCTGTCTGGAACAAAAGGAGATAAAATAATTACTTTCCGTTAAGAAGGAGTTAAAGTAACAACTATCTGAAACAGAAAGAGGCAAAGTATTAACAGTTTGGAACAGAAGGAGTTACATAAATATCTGTCTAGAACAGAAAGGTTAATTTATTAACAATTTGAAGAGAAAAAAAAACATAGCTAAAGAAACAATTAGCTGGGATAGAAAGAGTTAAATTAACGGCTCTTTGGAACAAAATAGAATAAAGAATAACAGTTTGAAACAGAAGAGTGAAAGTATTAAGTCTGGAATAGAACGAGTTAAAGTAATAGCAGCATTTAATAGAAAGAGTGAAAGTTATACCTGACTGGAACAGAATGAGTTACAGGTGACCAAGAAGGCAGTAGATCAAAGTAGAACAGCCTGGACAGACAGAGTGGCAGTATAACCTATGGCTGAATTTATTAATGTATCAACTACCTGATAGCTGGATACAGACAGACGCAGAGAGAGAGAGAGAGAGAGAGAGAGAGAGAGAGAGAGAGAGAGAGAGAGAGATAAAGAAAGAAAGAAAGAGAGAGAGAGAAAGAAAGATAAAAGTAGGGGTAGAGACGAAAGAATAGTAGAGAAAGAACGAACAATGCGAACAAACGATCTTTGTTTTTAACAGGTCACAAATTGGGCACGCGGGCCCATACTACATTTGGCCCTTTCAATCATTCATCTTTCGTACATCAATTATCTCTTTTGCATGTTACATTCACTTAGGGAAAAATCGTCAAACGAAAGTTCTTAAGATAAACAATACATATTATCATGTTATGGGGCATGCAGGCAGCAGACACGCATACAAGCGCATATGCATAAACACATACATACATTATACTCGTACTTACATAGAGAGAGAGAGAGAGAGAGAGAGAGAGAGAGAGAGAGAGAGAGAGAGAGAGAGAGAGAGAGAGAGAGAGAGAGAGAGAGAGAACGAACTGGTCTTGATAGTTCAGGCTGGTCTGGTCAGCCACGCCAGGCACGCCAACGGAATGACAGGCTAACGTTGAAAGAAAGGGGCTCGACTTAATTGCATCGGGTTTTGTCCCATCTGGTTCTACCATGGGAATGACAGATGACAATACGACAGTCTTCGACAATTACGGAGAAACAACAATTGGTATCTAGTGTGTAATCATACCTCTTGACTTATATACCCGTTAATCAATATCTTTTGAATGCTAATTGTGCACTTATGGTCTGATAGTTTCCCATGGTTTACTTTAGGCAATATGTTTATCCTCTTCTACAACTGATTGGTTGGAAGGTTGGTTGGATTGATGGTTGGTTTTTTGGATGGATTGTTGGTTGGTAGGTAGGCTGGATGGTTGGTTGGTCGGTCAGTCGATCTGTCTGATTGTGGTTGGATGGTTGGTTGGTTGGTTTGTTGAGTGAGTGGTTGGTTGGTTGGTTTGTTTAGTGGGTGGTTGGTTGGTTGGATGGTTGGTTGGTCGGTCAGTCGATCTGTCTAATGGTGGTTTGTTGGTTGATCAGTCGATCTGTCTGATGGTGGTTGGTTGGATGGTTGGTTGGTTGGTTTGTTTAATGGGTGGTTGGTTGGTTGGTTGGTTTGTTTAATGGGTGGTTGGTTGGTTGGTTGGATGGTTGGTTGGTCGGTCAGTCGATCTGTCTGATGGTGGTTGGTTGGTTGGTCAGTCGATCTGTCTGACGGTGGTTGGTTGGATAGTTGGTTGGTTGGTTTGTTTAGTGGGTGGTTGGTTGGTTGGTTGGATGGTTGGTTGGTCGGTCAGTCGATCTGTCTGATGGTGGTTGGATGGATTGTTGGTTGGTAGGTAGGCTGGTTGGTTGGTCGGTCAGTCGATCTGTCTGATGGTGGTTAGTTCGATGGTTGGTTGCTTGGTTTGTTGAGTGGGTGGTTGGTTGGTTGGTTTGATGGTTGGATCGTTGGTTGGTTGATTGGTTTGTCAGTTGGTTGGTTAGTTTGTTGAATGTTTGGTTGGTTGGTTTAATGGTTGGTTGGTTGCTTGGTTGGTTTGTTTAGTGGGTTGTTGGTTGGATGGTTGGTTGGTGGTCAGTCGATCTGTCTGATGGTGGTTGGTTGGTTGGTTGGTTGGTTTGTTTAGTGGGTGGTTGGTTGGTTGGTTGGATGGTTGGTTGGTGGTCAGTCGATCTGTCTGATGGTGGTTGATTGTATGGTTGGTTGGTTGGTTGGTTAGTGGTTGGTTGGTTGGTTGGTTGGATGGTTGGTTGGTGGTCAGTCGATCTGTCTGATGGTGGTTGGTTGGATGGTTAGTTGGTTGGTTTGTTAAGTGGGTGGTTGGTTGGTTTGTTGGATGGTTGGTTTGTTAGTTGGTTGGTTAGTTTGTTGAATGTTTGGTTGGTTGGTTTAATGATTGGTTGGTTGCTTGGATGGTTGGATGGTTGGTTGAATGTATGGCTGGTTGGTTGAGTGGCTGGTTGAATGTATGGTGGTTGGTTGAAAGACTTATTTTGACTCTTAAACTTGTGCATTGTTGTCCATGCTATTTGAGCTCTTAATAATTATGGTTGGTGGAAAAACCTTTCTCACGACCCAGTAAAGAATAAATCAGCAAACAGAAGTAGCTAGTGTAACAATCACTCTGATTTTTTTTTTTTTTTCTACATGCAATAGATTTCCAATGGAAGATACGTCCTCAACGTTTTCATATCCAGAACTCGATTATTACCGTTGGAATCATACGTCTAAGGACTTCTACACGATTAGACAGCAAGTGCCTTAGAAATCAGCATTTATCAACATGCTTGATTTTTCTACTCTTTGCTTTTTTTTTCTTCTTTTGGACCAATGTAAGAAATTTTAGGTAAAGTTTTGAATAAAAACAAAACAAAACTGAAAGGTAAGGGATCCTCTTATATGCCTCAAGGCTCCTTTGGCATATGGTGCTTAACCCGCATTTATATAGACCAATCGGGACCAGGCGTGTAGTGAGATCTTTACTTCTGAAAGCTTTTCTGGGTACATATTTTAGGCTGGGTCCACATAACAGCCCAGGTTTATTTTAAACACTCTAATCCACCCAGATGGGGATCGAACTCTGATCACCGGACCGACAGGATAGCTTCTGGCCAAAACGCTATCGCTTCTCGCAAACTGTTTTGTTTATTTGAATTCTAAAGTGAATTTTCTTTTCTAGTGAGCTCTGTGACGGTGTTTATGTGTGATTTTTGGATTTTTGCATGTGTGTGCGAGCTATTGTTAACAGTAATAATAATTACAGTTCTTTCTTTAAAAGAATTTTTAAAAGTTAGTTGCGTGTCCTTTAAAGAGCATTGCAGTCAACCGTTGTATTTATTGTCTGCTAGTGCTTTACTAGGCAAATTTGCGTTAAGTATTTTGTCAGTACTTTCTGAACAGCCGATGCGCACGCCATTGAAATCAACCCAATGCGATCAACTCCCAAATGACTCCTGATGACTTCGATCCCTCAACAACGTGTGTCTGGGAATTATGAAGTTACATTCATTAATCCCTAAGTCACAGAGGCCGTTATGTATGTAATCACGAGAGGAAACTGCTTGTGCGAAAGTGTTTCTTGTATCTTTATATTCACGTGGAAATAATTATAACTCATTCAAATATAAGGTTTCTCCTGTGTGCCCTTGGCTCCCAAGTCGGCCCAGCATGATACTGACACCAGGAAATATCTGGGGAAATAAAGGTGGTCGGTGTGACATTGACCACATCACCGATACAATCCAGCTGGTCTAACAATATACAGCTATCACCATGTACTCGGTCCGCCTCATGGCCTGACATTTTATTTCACCGAATAGTGACATTTAGCCGGCTCGGCGGCGACGGAGTTAATAACGCAATTCGAAATTCCCCCATACCATGTTCGAAACACAGCAGCGGAAGATTTGGCAGCCGACCGCCCTGCGTTTGCTTTCATACAATGATATGAGTGTGGGTCGTTCAGAAAGCAATGTCAAACTACTGAAAGTAAACTTGACAAGGAATCACAAACAATCAAACAAATTATGGGGTTGACTGCGACGTCCTGTAAAGGAAATACAACTAACTTTTACTTTTACTTTTCGGTATAATATGTACTTGAATCATCTGCATTTAAAAACTGCACTGTCCGCTTTAGAACACATATGTGGTAACACCACCGTGTAATCTAATATATTTCGAACATGACAGAAATGTTGCAAACTCGTATCTGAATGTTCTCCAGAAAATGCATTTAAGACAATTCAATTTGCATTTGAAGCGATTGCCCCAGGGTCGACCACAACCTTTCACAGCAGCTGGTTATGTCAGTGCGAAACCAAACTTCCGTTGCCTAACAAACGTAATGGTGGTATTTGTCCCACTATACTCTCGGTGTACTGGCACTGGACTTTCTTCCTTATAGTTGAGATCTTTTTCAATGGAATGCAGATCCTTGAGATTTGTGACGATGACCGTCATACTCAGTTACATCGTTATGTGTTTAAAGGATTACAGCCGCTAATTGTGCACGTTTTTAGTTGTTCCAAGAAAAGCAATGAAGATATCTTCAAAGAAGTTAACATATGAAGAGAAGTGGTAACACGCATCAGAAGTAGATAGTCTACATTCTTTGGGATTGTCATGGGAAGGGAAAACTGGAGAATGTCGTCATAAGGGGAAAACTGAAGAGGACAAGAAGCAGGAGGAGGCCAAGCGGGAAGATTCTGGACAGTCTGACAGCATGAGATGGTGGAATATCAGTATCAGAAATTGTTGGCTGCACACGAGGCAGGACAGTGGACAGACATGATCACCAGCGTCACAAGAAGCAGTAGTCAGGTAACTATACTATTTCTATGCGTGCTATGTTCTTCTATAGAATGCGAATGCTGGTCAATGAGTAGTAAAACGGTGAACAAACGGAAGGAACCGGGGATATGGTTTTTGAGGAGAATGGCGAGAATGCTCGCAGAAAACACAATAAGCATAATAGGGGGATTTACAGAGACCATGGGAAGCTCTATATATGAAGCCCGTACACGGGCACTCTCCCGCTGTTTATGCTTCACTTCGACACCCTAAGGTACAAGAGGAACCTGATGAGATGAGATGAGAAAATCACCCCGATTCTTACTCCATCCGTGAAATAACTATTGTTTCCGTACACCAAATCAAACTGTATTTATCAATACAAGTGTTATTGATAACAACTGCATAGGTATAGCGGGAAAGCAATTAACAAATCGAGTAACCAAACATATACCAGCGTGGGTGGAAAGGCGAGTTAGTTGAGTTGTTGTTCTAAAAACTGACATCACTGCGCTCCGTCCCCTCGTTAATGAGCCAGCGAAGAGTCACACTACTAATCGTTCCCACCACTATCTGATTGAAAGTTCTCCTGGTCTTCACTCTCAGTTTGAGATTCTACCAAAACCCCTGCCAATCCCCCGCAATCTCATCCTTTCCACATATGGGTTCTCAATCTGATCCCCCACCTTCTCCACCTTGTCCCACAGGCGCACCAGCACCTCTCCCTTGTCCATAGGTAATCGACCACCATGAGGTGTGTTCCTTGCCAGCCTATCAGCCTGTTCATCCCCCCGCACTCTCGCATGGTCAGGGCAAAAAATCCATACAATTCTTACAATCTGTGACCTCTGAAGCAAGGTGAGCCATTCCACACGAAACATTCCTTTCTCCACTTTACTAAGCATATTCCTTGAGTCCGTGATGAAGACAATGTGTGTTGCAGTGGTCTCCTCTAACCAATGGAATGCCACTGTGACTGCTTCCACCTTCATTCTCATGCTGGAGATCGTAACTTCATATGCCACACTCTCGTTCTTCAAGAATCGTACATTAGCCTCCACAATGAAACCCCAACCACTGCGTTTGTGTCTCAACACTGACCCATTAGTATAGATCACTATGTCACCTTGATGTGTATTACTCTGGATCAGTTGTTGCATCTCAAACTCTGTGCGGCCCGCTGCCCATTCTCTGCACTCATGACCCAGTGTTAATATTACATTGTGTCAGTCCGTCCTGTCTGCCGGTACTTGAACCCACTCTTTTACACGATTGATGTAAAGATATTTTCGGCTGCCAGGTCCTGCCTCGTCTTAGTATATGACTCTTGACCATATCTATGGCTTCATGCAGCGGGTGATTCCTATCTGTAGCAACTCTCATGTACCATTTGGCCTGAAGGACCCTATGCCCATTCGCCATTGTTGGTAGCGCGGGATATGCCTCATGCATATAATTGGTGTGTCCTTTGTGCACCCCAGGATAACCCGCATGGTGGCATTTTGTATGCGCTCCAACCTTTCAAGCTGGCTTTTTGATACTGTCAGCAGCCCCAAACCATACTCAACGACATAAATTATTAACTGCTGAAAAGCGAGTTAATAAATCTTCGGGAATCCCCGTGAAATCTACAGGCTATAAAAAGCCCTCCTAGTGATGTATCAACGTCTCATAAACTATGGTGATAAAGTTAACTAAGAAAAAGCGTTTCATATATAGCAGTCGACGAACAATATGCCTTTGCTGAAATATAGTGAGGCTTTTGCAACTAAGCAGTTCTAGCCAGTTTTCTGCAAAACAGAAAGATTTCTTTTTAAATCTGAGACTACTGCAGGAATAACGAATGCTCCGAATTTGAACAATAAACGGGATCATGTGTTTTAAATATTTCAGCTAATGTAGCACTCATTTATTCTCTTCATATGGTATATAACTCTGCAGTGTGCACCTCATGGGATTAAGCGAAATATGCTAGGTAGATAATAAAATATAAGTAAAAATTTTGAATTAATCCCATCCACCCCCCTCCCCACCCCCACCCACACACACACGCACACACATATACGCACCAAGGACGCCGGGAATTCACACTCCTCTGATTCATTGGTAGTAGACCGAACCTCTAGATTTCTAAGATAATGTCACAACGTGAAGACTTCCTGGCTGGACGTAGCGAAATGTAGGGCAAGAAAAGCCGCGTTCCTGCTACGTTTTATAATAATAATAATGTTTTCTCTACTGTGGAGATTAATGTAGAATGACTGCCGAGAATACAAACATTCCAAATGTGGTAAATAATGTTTTCTCCACTGTGGAGATTAACGTAGATTGACTGCCGAGAATACAAACATTCCAAATGTGGTAAATAATGTTTTCTCCACTGTGGAGATTAACGTAGATTGACTGCCGAGAATACAAACATTCCAAATGTGGTACTACTAGAATTACTAATTTACTCGATTTGACATAGAAGACATATTTCGTTAACTCAAATAACTCAAACATTTCTAAATAACTTCACATTTACTTACAGTTCAATTTTTTAAGCACTGTGATAATTATAACAGTACTAAAAAGCCTCTGCCGGTCTCTCTGGCCGAGGGGTTACACGACTTTCTTCGTAATCCCGTTTATCCACTCAGGATAACGCAGTGCGCGAGAATTGGAAGCGGTTATCCCCGCGTTGGTGACTTGCGGGATAACTGAGCCGGCCGCTCAGAAAGCAATGGCAAACTACTGAGCGTAATCTTGCCAAGAAATCAACAATCAACTGAATGATGCTGATGTTGACAGCGATGTCCTGTAAAGGATATGCGAATTAAAAAAAAAAAAACAAGCCTCAAAGCCAAGTCCGACGGTTGTGAGTGTCTGGCCACCAGTCACCTCCTGCTCTTGGAGGTGAGACTCACCTCTGGCTCTTGGAGGTTTGACGCTGAGCCGCCAGTGTCTGCAGCCTACCTTGTTCCAGACGTACTGGTCATCCTTTCCTCTGGAGTAAACAAGGCAAGGCCGAGAGAGGGATCATGTTGCATGGGCAACACAAGTTCTCTGAATCCATGCCCAGGCATTGTGCGATGGGATTTTGGCCAAATTCCAATCCACATACTTTCGTCTGTTAAGACGGCAAGGTGCCACTCACTCTGTCACTAACAAATATTGGAATCGTTGTAGCGTAAATGACATGTGTTCGAATCCCCTTTGACGTGGACATTATTTTCATTGTCCAGGTCGACAAAGTCTAAATGGGTATCTGAAAATGTCCCTGTAAGTAAAGGAGGTCACGTGATATTGACTAAATCATCAATCGAATGTCGATTGTTCTAAACTATGGGACTAGAAACATATGTCAAATATGCCTCATGGCGTGAAAAGGGATTATAAACTTACATTATGTTACTTGTCAACATATCTGAATTAACAGTAACAGTACAAAGTACACATGTTCGCCATATTTACCATTACAATAGCTCCCCTATCATTATCACACCATGAATTAATTATCACTGCTCAGTGAACGTAATTTTGAGTCTTTTTACTCTAATTATAGAGTCGACTGAGTCATGTCTACCCCCGCTATTTTATCTAATTATACTACTTCCAGCTGATTTTCCTGTTCCATTCTTTCTGCCATTACCGAATAGTTTCCCTAATTGACTCCATCACAGCTACGAGATGCCTACCATGTTATGGAGTCGTGAAATTATGACCTCATTACTGAAATTGCGTCGACAGTTGCCCTTTCACACTGAAGCTGTTTTGACATAAAGTCAGTCCTTCTACACAATGTTCTGCTTTTGCTGCTGTTGTTGGAAGCATTAGTTCCAGTTTTTTGTATTCTAATAATGTGGCCGAAAAATGAAGACTGCCTCTTTCTGTTTTTGTTTACGTTACCATGATTATTATCATCAACAAGGAGAGCTGCTGTTCATTTAGTTAGTCGCCAAATAAATAGTTCATTCACCTCATGTTATTGTGTGGGGTCCTGCTGTTCTCACTGGAGCACGCTTGCCCATTCGACCCGGAGGCCATGTGTTCCTATTCCCTTCAATGTGGAATTGATATTAACATGGACTTCCAGCTAGACCAAGTCTAAATTGGGAACCAGAAAATGTTCTGGATTGTACAGGAGGCCTGAATGATATGACCACATTGGCATATGTCGTTTGGTTTATAAAAATATATGGCAATTGCAGTACGCGTTGAGTGTGAAAATGTCCTTTGCTTGTCTTACAGCTCTCACGGGTAATGTACCTGCGCGTGCATGTTGGAAGAGGTGTGACGCTATGCTCTCTCTGATCTGACTACTTTTCTCTTCCAGCAAATACCAACGAATTTTAATAACATTAAGGAGCCGATGCGGACCAAAATAAACCACAATAAGGTGAATGAAACCAGCATGGTCGAATAAACATCCTGTGTGCTGATGCAGATGTTGAGGGTTCAGTTATTGACTTCTAGTCCTTGACTTGGGGACGTAAATTACAAAGTTAGCGACAGCAAAAAAAAAAAAAAAAAACACACACACACAAAGACAATAAATATGATTTATAAACTTATACTTACTGATCGGCAAGACAAGTAATTATGATGATTAGGGTGACTATCATGATGGTGGTAATTATAATTATCATAAGAATGAATATGACGACAGTAACATGATGAAGATATTGTGACTGATTGGTAGATTGATTAACAGATTTACAATCAACTAATCCAAAGGCAGTAATGTAGGTATGACAGGTCACAAAAGATAACATTACACTTGGAGAAATATAGAACTCGTCACTGGTTAACAACATTGTGACGTCCTTGAAGGAAACAGAACACTTCCACTTACCGTTCAAGGAGATCCACCTTGAAATCTTATACAATTCTTTATAGAAACATCGCCATCATTTATATATATATATATATATATATATATATATATATATATATATATATATATATATATATATATATATATATATAAATAAACAAGTTCCGAATCAGGAGCATTTTTATGGATGCGGGAATTGTCAGGACGTCACATTTTGTAGGTCTGAGTGCACAAAGGTTTAGTGATCAGTATTTCTCTCCCGTAGCGAACGACGAGAACTGGCATACAACCCTTGTCAACCGCGTTCATGCCAATGTCAGCGTAATGGCCTCACGGTTGCACCAGTATACCCACTCATTTAGGTATAACAGATTCTGTTGTATCTACTGTATACTTAGCCTTGAATTTATATCTGTTTCCCGACTGTTCGCTAATATGTACTCACGCTGTCTGTAGCACTTTTGTAGCCAGTCCCGATATATCGACGTAAAATAACAATTGGTAGGCCTTTTTACAAGAGCTGTTTGTTCTTTGTGGGATGTTGCGATCAACCACAACCCCAGGTTTATTTTCTAAGTAAGTTTAGGCTCAGTAGTTTGCCACTGCTATCTGAACGAGAAGTAAGCATTGAAATTCGATTGACGGCGTAGTGATTTAACCCACTACTCCGCAGTCGGCGAACTAGAAGTTCAGCGAACTAGAAGAAGAAAACTAGAGCTGTCTGATCCTATCGGCCTCGCCGAACGACACATGTGAGTTAGCATGATTAATATAATCCCGTCTGGATTGAGTATTTTATTTTCCAGATCATTAGTACCCAATTTATGAGGTTGGTTCGACCCCAGAGGGAAATCAAATTCAACCTTGACGACCTTCGGGATGGAATCCAGAATGACTGTATTAGTAAACGAATGTTTAAATAGTTTAACGGCCAGAGGCTCGACTTCATTGCACCAGGTTTTATCCCACATGGTTCGGTCCCTTTCCGCAGGGCAGCCTGCCGAAACGTCGCACAGCGCACGAACTCCTTAGCAATGCCCCCAGAAGTCTTCGAGAAAGTTGCACTCGTGAAGCGATGTCCAGAATCGAACCTACAACCTTCGGATCTCGGGGCGGGTGACTTAACAACTTCGCCACGGAGACTCCCGAACGAGTGTACTAACCACCACCGAAATACATCTGCTAGTTAAATATAGAACATGTACAAATATAGCAGTCCACTAGCAGATACTACAAGTTAGTTGCATATCCTTTAACAGGACGTCGCAGTCAACCCCAGCATTTGTATAGTGTTTGTGATCACTTGGCAAGTTTAGGTTCAGCAGTTTGCCATTGCTTTCTGATCGACAGGCGCCTATACCATTTCGTAAAGAGCCAACGGAAGGCGGTTTGCTGCCAAATCGCACACAGCTGTGTTTCGAACGCGTTATGCCGGATTACGAACTGCGTCCGTAAACCCTTCACCGCAGAGCTCTAGCAGATACTCCTGTTTGATATGTAAATGTTAGACCAGCATGAAAGGCCATGAAATATAAGGTGAGATGGTATTTGCCCCACCTCGTATAGAAAATGCTGGGCCTCTTAATATTTAGTGAACGGGCTTAAATTTTAGAAGCTTATATTTGTGAGTAATTTTTGGATCATGATTGGTGTTGTAATTTGAAGCTCTTGAAACTGCAGATTCCACCAAATGTCAGCACAAAGATGACAAGAAATGACATAGGAAAACTGGGATGGAATACGAGCCGTATATTTTAAGATTAGAACAGTATGTTGCGAGTATTACTTTGACATATTGCTCAATCCATATTGAAAGAGGTGGGAGTGGCATCAATCAATCAATCAGGTGCCGTCTCCACAGTGAAGGTTGGCAGCAATGGATCTCCAACTGTCTGTCTCTCGCCTTGACTGTACATTCTATCAATCTGATATTCGTCCATGTTATCTTCCCACATGTATCGTTGTCTACCTCTTGATTGCTTGCCCTCAACCTTGCCTTCCAGTATGGTTTTTATGAGAATATGTCTTTTAACGTGGTCGAAATATTTCACTTGCCTCCTCTTTATTTCTTTCATCAACTCTCTCTTCATTCTCAGTTTTTTCTAGACCCTCTTCATTTGATTGTTTTTGTTTCCTTGAAATATGACATATTCGTCTGTATATCCACATCTCCAGGGCGTCTATGCGACTTTCTAGTTGCTTGTTCAATGTCCAGGCTTCCGCGCCATACAGTAGCATTGAATATACGTAGCATTTGACAATTCTCATTTTTAATGCGTTATTAATCTCTCTAGCAATTTTGGTCATTCCTATTCTCTTTTTTATTTCTATTTCACTTCTGCCATCATCTATTATTATATGACCAAGATAAGAGAAACGTGTTACTTTTTCTAGTATCTGCCCGTTTACTGTGATGTTCATTGATGACCTTTCCTTTTCACTGCTAATTATCATAGTTTTTGTCTTTTGGATGTTAATATCTAAGCCACATTCTGCACTGTGCCTGTTTACTTGTTCCACTAGGTCTTGTAACTTTTGCTCACTTTCTGCTAGTAACACGGTATCGTTATCATGCGAAGTGATTAAACCATTTGCCTTGTGCTCAACATGTGCAATTGAAAGGACAACGCGTTTCGTGTGTTGTTTAACACACACAAAGGTCGCACTTGAAAGCTGGCAGAAGCAATCGTCAATCATTTACAGAAACCGATTTTGTGCAAACAGAAAGACATGATAGCCAGTTTAAAATTACCGTGGTAGACAATTCAAATTACTGCGTGAATATGTGTGTTGTATATTTCAGAGTGAAGGGTTTATCTAAATATTTTAGTTTATGTTGTGTGATTTCTGCAATATGTACCTGACTAGATGCATTAGATAATTATTATTCTTTTACTTTATTCCATATATATATATATATTCTTTTTTTCTGTTTGTAGACATGAAAGATACACATTAAAACTTCTTTGACGTTAATCATTCATATACAGTTGCGACATCAAATGAATCGAACTACGAATAAAATGCTATATCAGCTGAATCATCTACGAAGATCTTGTCACGTAAAATAAATCATCCGCGATGATCTTGCTACATCAAATGAATCGATCTACGTAGATCGTGCTAAATCAAGTGAACCATCTACGAATACCTTGCTATAAGAAGCGCATCAACTACGAATACCTTGCTTTACGAAGTGAATCATCTACGAAGATCTTTCTACATCAACTGAACCAATTAACAACGATTTTGGTACATCAAGTGAATTGATCTATGTAAATCGTGATCCGTCAGTATAATCTTCTACAAATACCTTGCTATACGAAGTGCATCATCTACGAAGATCTTCATACATCAACTGAACCAATCACCAAAGATCTTGGTATATCAAATGAATCGATCTACAACACTAACATTGTCTTGACTCTTTCACATCAAACTACGTCTATTATCAAACAGAACAGTATCTTTTCACCATTGGATTCAATACTGTCTGGAACCCAACAGAAAATTATTCTGTCCCATTGGATACAATACAGTCTGGGGCCTTAGGGCACAAGGTGGCCTGTATGTGTCGGAAATATATAGATGGATGTTTCTGCCATGGGAGATTATCTGCAAGACAATGAGTTATCGCTGCTGTTGTTTCCTGCTCGATTCAGAACCTGACATTGTAGAGATGTGGCCATGAAGCGCCCGGGGCGTGACAGCAGGTGGATATACTGTACCACCGGTCGGAGGATCAATATTATCGTGCTGGCCTACTTAACCACAATGGGTGAGTACCTGTACCGGTTGCTGTTGTTGGTGTCGGTGTTGTGTGTTGCCGTCATCATCGACATCGTCATCATTACCATGATAATAGCTGTTATTATCATGATCATGATCATTGTCATTATTGTTATTATTATCATCGCCATCTTTACCATCATTATGATTTGCATCATCATCATCATCATCATCATCATCATCATCATCATCATCATCATCATCATCATCATCATCATCATCATCATAATCATTGTAATCATAATTGCTATCATCACCATCACTATCATTATCATCATCAGCATCATCATCATTAAAAGTAATCTTGATCGTTATAACTGCGTCAATGATAGTATTTCTCTGCATGAAAAACTTCAGTAGCTGATCCTGATATCTCAAGTCGGTACAAATTAAAATCTTGTATCCTTCTCTCTCTCTCTCCCTCTCTCTCTCTCCCTCTCTCTCTCTCTCTCTCTCTCTCTCTCTCCCTCTCTCTCTCTCTCTCCCTCTCTCTCTCTCTCTCTCTCTCTCTCTCTCTCTTTGAGGAATGTGTGTTTGGCTGGGTGGTTGGAGGTGTGTGGGTGGAGGAGGATATTGGGTGAGTGATTTTGGTGGGAAATGGGACGGGTAGAGGATATTTGAGTGGGTGGAGAGATGTGTGTAGGTGGGGGATGTGTGGGTTATTGAATGTATGTGTGCTTGGGGTGTGGGTGGATGGGATGTGTGGTGGGTGAAAGGTGTGTGTGGGTGGGGAGATGTGTAGGTGTAGGGATGTGGTGGATGGGTGGGGGAATGTATTGTATGTGTGTGTGTGGTTGGGTGGGGGAGTTGGAGTGAATGGGGGATGTGTGGGTGGGTGGTGGATGTGTCTCATAACATAGTAATATGCATTGTTTATGTTTACAAAATTCATGTGACAATGTTTTTTTTTCCTATGCACTGTTGATGAAAGAAAGATGAGTGATTGGAAGGGCCGAATGTAAGACGGGTCTGCGTGCCCAATTTGTTACCCTTTGAAAATAAAGTCTGTTCTTTCGTTCGTTCGTTCGTTCGTTCTCTCTCTCTCTCTCTCTCTCTCTCTCTCTCTCTCTCTCTCTCTCTCTTTCTCTCTCTCTCTCTCTCTCTCTCTCTCTCTCTCTCTCTCTCTCTCTCTCTCTCTCTCTCTCTCTCTCTTTTTTTTTTCACTGTCGTTTCTTAAACTACTAGAATTTCCCATTGTCTTTTATTTTTTTAGTGTTTCCTAATATTTGAATTAGCTAGATCGAATTTCCCATAGATATTAAATCCAAGTTGATATTATATTTACTAGTGTTTCCAATTCTATTAATGTTACTGAAATAGAAATATATGTTTTTACTATATACATTGCGACATACAATGTTCCCAGATTTTTTTTACTTTCCGAAAAGATATGTGACAGATCAGAAAATCTAAAATGGACGAAAGCAGTCAAACAATAGGAACTGTCCTACTTGCTTTGTTATTGCTGTCATTGTCTTACGTCTCATGTTATTAACTCTCCAGTTCTCCATTCCACCTTTTCTGCACTTATTTATCTCATAGTAATGTATACGTGGCTGGTACGCTAACCAACTGGATATAGTTAACTGCGCTGATGCCCTAAGCACAAGCGGACTCGAGTTCGTTTTCATAGCTCGTCATCTGCTAAAGTAAGAGAAAGATTGGCCACCATCCCTCCGTGCACAGAGGCTACAAACTGCGGTGGACATATCACATCACAGAGCCCATAATATGAAACTATTTCGGGACAATTATTACCGTGTGCGTTATATATATCCACAGTATCTGGTATGTTCACCGTGTGCTTGCAAATAGGCTTGTTAGCAGCTCCGCGTCGAACGCACAAGTCTCTGAAGGAAATTCCGTGGAATCAAGTGCCATTCAGGTGTAAGAGTAGCTTCGAGCTGTTGCAGATTAGCAGCAGAACCCTGCTTGTAGACTCTGTGTCCAAGCTCGTCCCACAGATATTCTATAGGGGACATGTCTGGTGATCGGGCAAGCCAATCAATCGTCACAATGTCCTGGTGCTATAGATATTGCTGCGTAATGCATGCAATTTGTGTACGTGCGTTATCCTGCTGGACAATCTGTAAGCCTGGATAATTTGTGAATGCAGGAGCAACCAATGCATCCATGACCTCGATTTGATATGTCACAGCATTAACATTTCCACGGAGGACGTGAAGAGGCAAGCGGTAGTGAAAACTGAATCCTCCCCAAGTGTGAATACTGCCACATCCAAATCGGCCGTGCTGACGAACACAGCAATCTGCAAAGCGACTCCACACTGTCGCCAAAATCACTATCTGTCCATCAGCAAAGGATAGGTTGAATCTGCTTTCGTCTGTGAATAGGACAGCATTCCACTGCAGTCTAGTCCATCTGACATGTTACTGTGCCCATTGCAGGCGTTGCTGACGATGTCTGTGAGTCAAGCTTGGCCCAACATAAGGCCGTCTTGCATTATGGCCTGTATCTCCGAGTCGTCGTACGACTGTGATTTGAGAGACTTGCCTACGTCTACCCACTATTTTATTGCTGTTTGACTTGCTGGGAGAAAACGACTCCATAGGTGACTCAGCACAATATGACGATGCTGGGCAGGGGTAGTAACTCGTGGCTGGCCACTCCGAAGTCTATCCCGGGAACTGCAGTTTGTTCCGTAACGTTCAATGAGACGTACACTAGTGGTGTGATGGAAATTCATCCTTCTGGCAATGCCCCGCGAGCTCATTCAGGTCTCCAACATACCAATGGCTCGTTGGTCGTTGTTTTCAGATAATCATGGCATTTCAAGCACATGTACTGGGTGTTTTTGTATCAACGACCATTTCATACCGAGTATACTGTCACATCGCGTACACATTTTCAGGGTCATAGCTGTTAGAAATCGTGTTGCACGTGTATCTTTTATTGTTTGCATGTAGGTCTGTTCGCAAACCCGAGGATTGAATTATGCACTTTCAATTCCAGCAGCCATTCGCTCTATACCTTATGACAAACACGGGGAAAATCCAATCCCACGCTTTTTAAACCATCATCTCGGCTTCAGTATATATAATAGGGGTGCGTTGTTAATGTGCTTCAGTTTACATATTCTATTTTCTGTTAATGTGTTACTTTTGATATAACTGCCGATTTCAGTGTTATAATTGATTATGAGCTTCACTGGTCATCACCAGAAACCATAAAATAAGCGTTGGCAATCATGGTTCATTAGTTCAATCATGGTTCATGGTTGTCCTGAAAAGGACAGTTGAGTGTGGCGAGGTGAGTGGTAAGATGGTGGGTTGGCTCTTCCTGAAGGGCTCCTGAACAGGACTGACAGGGAGATCGGGTCGGCTTGTTGTGGCACCAACTCATACACCGATGATGAAAGCTAACGTAGAGGAGTACGGGCGGCTTACCGGGGAGACAACTTGAGACTTGCACTTGAATTCTGTCTTTGCCTACATAGAGTCCTTATGAGGACTGGATATGACCGGGACCAGCCCCGGCGAGGACAACACAAGAAACAAGCAGCACGTAGAAGTGCTAATAGAGGAAAAAAAACAACAAACGAAAGACTGCGGAACCTAGTAGGCCCGACCAAGGACCGGTCTTTATCAGGACCAGCATAAAATAGAAAGAAAATTACCAGGCAGCACAAAAATATCCTTATCCGACAAACAGAGCGGAACCAATAAAACCAGTATGAATTAGGACTAACAGTCCACACAACTACGGACCTCGCCAATAACCAACGCCGAGAAGCAGGTTAAATGAGGCCGAATTTGAAATTTTTGTTTTCGAATCAACCAACCATGGTTCATTTTCGATGATCACCTGTCTTGCATCGGGCCCGCCTTCTTGTCCCGAGTATGCCATGTGGCCAACCTATATTGTTTGAGTTGTCCAATTATGGTGTACTAATGATGTACAGCCGGCTTCCTGGCCTAGAGGTTAGCAACTTTTCTCCGTAATCTCGTATACTCTCGTAAGTAACGTGACAACGGTGAGAATCAGCAGTGATTCGAATCGCGTCGGTAACTTACAGGGTATGTGTGCCGGCTGCTCTGAAAGCAATGGCAAACTACTGAGCGTAATCTTGCCAAGAAATCAACAATCAGCTGAAAGATGCTGATGTTGACAGCAACGTCCTGTAAAGAAAATGCAAAAAAAAAAAAAAAAAATGATGTACAACAATGGTTTCACGTTGATGTGAGCCAGCTGATCTATAGTTTAACTGTGATATACTTTTTCTATAGATATGAACTCTGCAGGACATTATGGGTGGGGGTTAGGGGTTGTGTCGCCTCTTATCCGCAGGTGGCGATATCACATTTTCATTATTTTATTGAGTAAACTATTTTATAAACTATTTTATTGAGTAAACTATATATACAACAATAAGACAGAGACAAACAGCTTTCCTCGGTCATGTGATGAGAAGAGAGGCATTGGAGAACACCGTAACAACTGGAAAGATCGAGGGGAAGAGAGGCAGAGGTAGACCAAGAGAAGTGATGCTGGATGGATTGAGACGGTGGCATGGAGGAATATCAGCAGCAGAGTTGATCCAGAAAACCAAAGACCGAGATCTATGGAGAGCCATGAACGCCTACGCCAGCCGGCACGGCACTTGATGATGATGATGATGAAACTATCCCACACAACTAATTCGTCTCTTGTCAAAGGCCACCATCTGCGATGGTCCACGCCAATTATGGGATATTCGTAGTCAAGCTCTACATCTAGAGACTGCTAAACTATCTGCTACACAATGAATTAGCCTTGTATTACGAGTATTAGGACATCATTCCCCATGTTATATTTGATATCTCACTCCGGGACAAGGCAGTAGTTATGATTTGGTCATAAATGAAACGGCATTGTTTTACAATCCCAAAACAAACACACATTCTGTACGTCTGAATGCACGGACGTATAGATGGCCAGCCTTTCCCTCACTTAGCGAGACGTTGAACCGTCGTCTGGCCGCTCCAATGACTTGATCAGCACACACGTCATTACTTAAATCTGCACAACTTCACTGCTGCTTGTCCACTCGGTGGTCATACGTTTGAAACCCACTCTACCCAAGTGGACCCTTACAATGGTTACAAGGCGGTACTATGGCAGGTATTGCAGTTGGGGTGTTGAGTGTTAGGCCGTTATATATTCTAGGCCACGACACCCAATGTCCCCTTCCCCGTAGCCTGACTTTTCCAGACAATTCACAGAAATGAATGAGAATTTTATCGTAGCCATTTATATAAGGCATCGACCCCAGAGCCGCACAGCATGGACAAAGTAATCTTGTCTCTGCTGGAGGTTCAATCAGACCCACTGTCTTGACAGGCAAGATCAATAATTGCTATACCTCAGTGGCTCAAGATACAAACACGCGCGCGCACACACACACACACACACATACACACAAACACAACTACACGCGCATATGTGTATGTGTGTGTGTTTGTGTGGATGCATGAAGCGGGAAGAATGGCATCAGATAGAGAGACACCTCATGCCCAAGGTGTCTACAATGTCCTATGTCTTCCATCTTCGTATTGCTAGACCCTTGCCGCATCTTCTAGGAATCATGTGTAATTCCATCGCTGTCCTCTCCAAACTCTTGATCCTACCCTACATCTCCTCCCCTCCAACTTTCCGGTTGTGGCGAAATATTCCAGCTATTTCGTTCTCTAGAGTTGCCCACAGAATTTGGACCTCTGACCTCTGATGTCAGTAATAAGCTCTCTTTGTGATGTTGTTGTTGTTGTTGTTGTTGTTGTTGTTGTTGTTGTTGTTGTTGTTGTTGTTGTTGTTGTTGTTGCGTTCGCTCGCTTTAAACTCAAACATAGTCATACACTTGCTACTACGTTTACTGCACTGGACTGATTTTTACGTGTGGGTTAGCTTTCCTTATTACCATTGTCCCTCGCTATCATGCGAACCCACTCCGGCTTCTGAGCTACTTGTTATTTACCCCACCAAGCCAAATACGAGACCTCAACATTTTAGTCCAAATGGCCGGTCTAGGGGTTAAATCCGCTACCTCTACATCAACACACCGGATGTTTAAGAACGAGCGCTCTGATCAATTCCGCCATGCTGACATCCTCTTTGTGAGCTAATTTCTTTCAAGATAAGTAACGTATGACCATATTCATTACGGTGCTCTCATCATCTTATATATAAATTAGGATCTCCGTCCGTCTGTCTGTCTGTATGTCTGTCTGTATGTCCGTATGTCCTTTATACGTTCGCGAACGGCCCATCCGATTGAGATGAAATTTTCTACACGCCTTCCTTTCATCCCAGAGCTGCCAACTGTGATATTTTGTTAGTGTGAAATCGCCTGCTTACTCAGTATTATTTCATTTTTCATTTTTCATCATAATTTCATATATTTCAGGGGACCTAACTCTGTAAAAGTTATTTCAAGGGGCATAACTTTTCTGTATAACTTATAGTCATATTGTGGCATCGTTTTCAAAGATTTATAAACTCTTTGTCCATAGTTATGTACCGGCATATGAGTTATAATAAATAATGATACAATCTGTAAGGCATTTTCAAAGTTTTCATAAAAATAATGCACATTGCATAACATTGTAACTCATCTTTTTTTGCTTAAGAAGTTACTGTAGTCATGCAGGTGATTAGAAAGAGTTTTCATTAAAAATAATGGATGGTGTGTGGAAGAACGTTCTTTTAAGTTACTTTTTTTGTTGTATGAATTTAATGAAGCCGGACAGGGTCAGGCAGACAGATAGACAGACAGACAGACAGATAGACAGTCGGGAACAGGAACTTATATGACTACTTATATAAATTAAATGAGATGCTTCACACCAGGAGCTGGGCAATGCCGGGCCGGGTCAGACAGACAGACAGACAGACAGACAGACAGACAGACAGACAGTCGGTAACGGGAACGAGAACTTATATGACTACTTATATGAATTAAATGAGATGCTCCCCACCAGGGTCTGGGCGAAGCCGGGCAGGGTCAGCTAGTTCTTTTATAAAACACTTCACCGCAGCTTCCACATAATTCTTGACATGTCTGCTAATTATCCATGATTCGCATCCGTGCATTAAGATTGTCTCAGTATAGCTATTAAGAACTTATTTCTTACCTCGACTGACAAAGATACATTGCAGAGAATATTCTTCATCTTGTGAAATGCTTCTTTAGCTTGAGTTATTCTACATTTAACTGACTTAATGCATCGTCCTAATGATGTCATTAAAGTAGCCACAATACTGAAATACGTTGACTTTTTATTTTAATGTATATGTTTCTTTCACTTGCTTTGAATTAAGGCAGTGGTTCTCAACCGGTGGGAATTCCCCCCCCCCCCCCACAGGGGGAATTTTAGGGTTTCCAGGGGGGGGGGGAAGTGAAGATCATTTCAAGATCGCGTTAATACAAGAACCGATTACTTGATATTGCTTTTCCCTTCATACTTTACAGTTATGCACGTCTCATCCTTCTAAAATTCATTTTATAAAGTAAGTAGACCCACAAATCATGTTTTATGTGGATGTCTATACCTGTTTTAACATATTTACCTTCCTTTTTTCGTAAACTGTGTAGGGGTGGGGGGATTTTTAGGTAGGAAATATGAAAGGGGGGAATGACATTCTGAAAATATGGTGAAGGGGGGAACGGGCCAAATTTTTTATAGGAAGGGGGAATGACGTTCTGAAAATATGATGAAGGGGGTCACGGGCCAAAAAAGGTTGAGAACCACTGAACTAAAGAGTAGTCCAGACGTGTGCAACTACTTCTACTGCACCGGACTGATTTTTCCATGTATCTTAGCTTTCTCTATTACTATTGTCCCTTGCCATCAAGCTAACTGACTCCAACTTCTAAGGTACTTGTAATCATTCACTTTGAAACTGCTTTTAATTACCATAACTTGTGTGTTTCTGTGATGCAAAATCATTTGTTTTCACTTTCTGTTGCAATTTTAATGAGATGCATATAACATGAGATGCAAAACAATTCCCCGCCAAATTCCTCCTCAAAAGTTAAAATATTTGAGTAGCGGAGTTAATTCTGCAGCTTTAAATAAAAATAGCAACACATGTGGACAAATAAAATAACGTTGTACAGGTAATTTGATTGCAGCATGCAAACTGAAGCTCGTATGTTAATTTTATTAAGTGTAATCTATTTTTACGTTCGCAGTGTACTATTTTTTTAAACACAGTTTGAATAGGAGTCTCTGTGGCGAAATGACCGCTCGGCGTCAGAAGGTTGTGGGTTCGATTCCGCGTCCTTTGGTTCACGAGTAATATTTTTCAGAGACTCATGGGTCGTCGCTGGAGCTACGGAGTTCGTGCTTTGTGCGACGCTTTCCTCGCTGCGGAAAGCGACTGAACCATATGGGCTAAAAACCCGGTGCAATGAAGTCGACCCTGTCGACCTTTAAGCGACTTTTTAAGAGACACTGTTTGAATATATAATGCTAGATAGTACAAGAATATGATGCTAATAATCTACTTGTAGCTCAGTGATGGGGTGATAAAGGAACGTTGGCTGACTGAAGAAATATTTCCTTCCATTTTCATTCCTTCTTTCTGCCATAGTCACGTGAGCGGAAAGAAGATTGCGCTATATGTTACACTGCCATTAATGCTCTTATTTAGGCTGCACCGGAAATGCTTTTTCTGACCTTTTGAACTTCTGTGGCATGCCAGTGCCATACTCACATTTTTGGCCAGAGGTCTATACATCGTCAACCATTTCCTTCCTACCTGTGAAAGCACATTCCAGGCCGCGCCAGTCTCAGTGTAACGTTTTCTCGGCTTGGGGTGGCTTCTAGAAATGATGTGAGAAGAGTCGAGAAGCCACTAGCACGTGACATTCCTTTCGTCCCGGTGATGATACCTGAGTTGATGGCCTCTGTTGCCATGGAAGTAGTCAAACAAGACTTAGTGTTGACTATTTCAGCACAAGTGGAAGCAAACGGGCGTGAAGCGAAATTAGAATGCAGAATGCGGTAAATGTGATAATAAGTACAGAGGAAACAGTGTACACACACACATACACACACAAACCCACACAGACAGACAGACAGACAGACAGACAGACAGACAGACAGACAGACAGACAGACAGACACATACATACGCACACAAACCCACACAGACACAGACAGACAGACAGACACATACATACACACACACACACACACACACACACATATATATATATATATATATATATATATATATATATATATATATATATATGCGCGCGTGTGTGTGCGTGCGGTGTGTGTGTGCGGTGTGTGTGTATGTGTGTGTGTGTAAGAAACTGTGGTGGTAAACTGGCTAATGTGATTGCTTATGTCATTTTTCTTTTCTAAATCGCTACACGACATCGTCAATCGTCTTCTTCTTCTTCTTCTTCTTCTTCTTCTTCTTCTTCTTCTTCTTCTTCTTCTTCTTCTTCTTCTTCTTCTTCTTCTTCTTCTTCTTCTTCTTCTTCTTCTTCTTCTTCTTCTTTCGCCACTTATACTTCATTGGGTCATAGGCTCTCTACCAATTCACTCAAAGCCGTTCTATCTTTACAAAAATAGTTAGGTCTATGTCCTCTCCATATAATTCATTTCTGCCGCCTCTTATTCTCTTCTCTGTGTGTTTTAGGTCTTCCTAAATTTCTCTTGTTCTGTGAATTCCAAACAAAGGCCTTTCTAGTTATACCATTCGGGCCTTTCTGGTGATTCCATTCGGGCCTTTTTAGTTAGACCAGTGTTTCCCAACGTGGGGCCCACGCCCCACAGGGGGGGGGGGGAATTTGATTGTTAAGGGGGGCAATTCGAAAATGGAAGAAATCGGCTGAATATAACAAAACGGGGAGACTTGAGACTGAAGTTAACTAAATTGGAACCTGACATAAGATCTCTTTGCAGCAAGCATCAAGCGCAAGGATCTCACTAAATTTAAATAATAAATAACTACTAATAATTAAAATAATATAGAAAAATCTTTCATTAAAACTATTTTGTACTTGAATTTCAGTTCTCCATTATATGTTTTGAAAATTTACTTACTGTGTTTGCTCAATAATTACCTAGTGATTTCTTCCTAAAACCTATCATTCAAGTTTCTTTAGTGAACATTTCAATTTTTGAATATTAAAAATAATGTATATGTTGAGGTGGGGCGTGGGGCGGGGGAGGGGGGCAATATGAATTTTAGAAAGGCTTAAGTGGGGCATGGCACAAAAAAGGTTGGGAAACACTGTGTTAGACCATTCGGGCCTTTCTAGTTATACCATTCGGGCCTTTCTAGTTATACCATTCGGGATTTCTCATTTTCTCCCATCCAGCGTCAGTGTCTTTCCTTCTGCTCCTGGTTCACTGATATTTGTGTAGTTCTCTCAACGAACACTAGTCTGGGATTATATAATTCTAGTCTGTGATTCTATCGCTGCAGTCTGTGATTAATTCGCTCCAGTTTGTGATTCTATCGCATCAGTTTACTCCTTGTATTTTAGCAGGCACCAATTAATTCAGAAAGTTTGTAGTTTATTCGTAATCATAATAGTTGTTTTTAATGTGTCTTATCCATAGATCGATCTGTTATATGTTTATTCTCCAGAATTATTTAAAGTGCTCGTTTCATTAATCACATGTCAGACAGACAAATCCTAAAGCATAATTTTATATACTTAGTTACACGCATATATTTTAACATTCTAAAGCAAGACATTCGCACCAGCGGCATAACTATGTTTTCTCAGACAGGGCTTCACATTCTAAAATTTACTCATCAAGCACCAACCCCGTTATGATCCCTTGTCAAAAGCTTTCCCTAGTTGATCCTAATTTCTGAAGTCATCCAATCACGAATATTACAAATACTGCATGCCCGATCAACAATGTCTGGATATCTACACCGAATTGCTCTAAACATAACCCTCTGTCGACCCCTACCATAGCAGTCACACACGCGATGGCGTATTTCCAATTTAATACACTGGTGTCGTACAGTCAAACTGTATTTAATAAAACAAACTTTGCTTTTGGGTTATCATTTATATATGAAATGTCCCTGTGCCTGGTTAAAATTATACTTTATTAATAAATGTTCTGCTCCACGCATGCTATTAACTTGATGATTGGTTGCTTGATTATCATCGTCATCTTCCAGTTTTGTGGTCAAGCGTCGTGCAGATGAATAGGTGACCTTGGGGCGCCCAATTGGTGGCACTGTGTGGTGTCATTCCATGTGATTGCAAAATGTCTTTGCTGTCGTAAGCCCATCCTATTCTCGGGCGTCCTCTTGCTCTCGTATCATGAAATGTTGCAGTCTTTTGGTGGAAATGGATAACCCGGTGGCAGGCTTCCCCCCCCCCCCCCTTCCTATGTAGATATCATTTTTAAATTGGAAGATTTTATTCCGAATACATAATTAAGTTAACCTTGAAATATTTTCGTTGTTGAAGCGTGTTAGTTTTTATTTCCCATGAGTTGTTTCCATGATGGTGTTTGTAAAATGGTTCATTTCCTGCACCACGGGCACACATGTGAAGATACCAACAACACCAACACTGATCATTTTCCGGTCTAGTGCTGAGTATTTTTGTTGACTCTACGAAGTTTCAGCACTTGATTCCATGTGATGTGACAGTACTTTGCAATGGGTTCAGCATTTCTACAAGATGTCTCGCAGTTTGGCACCATATACCCAGTATGCCTCAAGGTGTGGAAATTGGCCCAGCACAACATGAACAGTTAGAAGTAAACATGTTTGAGTCTCTCGTGTGCTTACAGAATTATTATATAGAGTTGACTGATTATGGTCAAATTTCTACTTAATTTACAATTAGAAAATACTCTCAAGATATATATGTTTATTCAATTAACGACTTCTTCTTCTTCTTCTTCTTCTTCTTCTTCTTCTTCTTCTTCTTCTTCTTCTTCTTCTTCTTCTTCTTCTTCTTCTTCTTCTTCTTCTTCTTCTTCTTCTTCTTCTTCTTCTTCTTCTTCTTCTTCTTCTTCTTCTTCTTCTTCTTCTTCTTCTTCTTCTTCTTCTTCTTCTTCTTCTTCTTCTTCTTCTTCTTCTTCTTCTTCTTCTTCTTCTTCTTCTTCTTCTTCTTCTTCTTCTTCTTCTTCTTCTTCTTCTTCTTCTTCTTCTTCTTCTTCTTCTTCTTCTTCCTCTTCCTCTTCTTCTTCTTCTTCTTCTTCTTCTTCTTCTTCTTCTTCTTCTTCTTCTTCTTCTTCTTCTTCTTCTTCTTCTTCTTCTTCTTCTTCTTCTTCTTCTTCTCTTCTTTCTTCTTCTTCTTCTTCTTTTCTTCTTCTTCTTCTTCTTCTTCTTCTTCTTCTTCTTCTTCTTCTTCTTCTTCTTCTTCTTCTTCCTCTTCTTCTTCTTCTTCTTCTTCTTCTTCTTCTTCTTCTTCTTCTTCTTCTTCTTCTTTCTTCTTCTTCTTCTTCCTCTTTCTTCTTCTCTTCTCTTCTTCTTCTTCTTCTTCTTCTTCTTCTTCTTCTTCTTCTTCTTCTTCTTCTTCTTCTTCTTCTTCTTCTTCTTCTTCTTTTCTTCTTCTTCTTCTTCTTCTTCTTCTTCTTCTTCTTCTTCTTCTTCGTCTTCTTCTTCTTCTTCTTCTTCTTCTTCTTCTTCTTCTTCTTCTTCTTCTTCTTCTTCTTCTTCTTCTTCTTCTTCTTCTTCTTCTTCTTCTTCTTCTTCTTCTTCTTCTTCTTCTACTAACCCTTGTTTTGCCTTTCAGCGCGAGATTAAGAAACCTGCATCTGGAATAGGTTCCATCTGCATAATTCTCCTTGAAGCTTAACCAGGCGTTGCTTGAAACGCGGATAGAACTTCTTCATAGAAACCAATTATTTGAAGTATTAATACACATTATACACAAGACAGCTGCTTCAGGAAAAAACAAGAGGGCAAATCCCTGAGCTCTCTTTGGAGTTTGCACGCTATTTATTCATCAGAATCAGATAGCTACAAAGATGTATCGATCTCCGATGTTATAATTATTATTTATACATTTCTGCTCCAGTATTCTCAAATTTTCTTGTCCATGAACACATACATGCCCATGCTAAACCAATGCTAATAGTTACAAGTAGAGGGAACCAGAAGTAAAAGACAAGAAGTTCATTAACTTGTTCTGTACTACGTAGCTTACCGTACGTTGATTTGGTTTACTCTGTAATGACAAGATTACTTTGAGTAATTTAGACACAAGCAATTAATGCACGATTTTTGCCAGACATTTTTTGCTGTGTACTATAGAAAAATAGGGTTCAACATATGATGAAATAACGCGATGGATCCTTCCAATCGAAATAAACAAAGAGCTTTTCATGTGTTTCATTGTCACCAAATAGTCTTTAATCGACTATCGTATATTTCTGCTAACATAATTGTGCTTTGCCTCCGTTGTGGCGATCCATTTCCAATTCCCAATTCCACATACAGCCGTCGAAACACAGATGAAGTCGATTTGGAAGCAAACCGTCTTGCGCTGGTTTTCATACATTGGTGTGAGTGTCATTCGCTGTGCAAGCATTGACAAACTACTGAAGGTAAGCTCGCCAAGAAATCACAAACAGTTAAAACATGCTGGGGTTGACTGCAGCGTCCTGTTGAAGATATGCAACTATCTTTAAAATCATGGTTTACCCGAGTGAAATGCAGTCGCGATACAGCGACAAATGCCTGTCAATAACATATGTAATATACTGTTTGTGTCTTAGTTGCTCAAATTCACAACAGCAACACTTTGTTTTGAATAACACTTTGTTTCAATAACCTATCAGACTCCAGCCACCGTTTATTGTTTCTTGTTTGTTATTTTAAATATGTATGAGTTTTATTTGTCAATATCACTCCTTCGGTCCTAGATAGTCATTTCTCTTCTTGTACTGAATGGCATCACCTTGTAGTCACAACTGCCATCGACAGAAAGAGTTTAAATAAATCTATTCTATGGATTTATAATATGTCCACTCATTTCATCTCATCTTGTTCCTCTTGTAATTTGCGGTGTCGATGTGAAGTATAAACAGCGGGAGAGTGCCAATTTATAGGTTTCATGTATCGAGATTCCCATGGACTCTGCTATTCACTCTGTCCATCGTTTACGTGGTCAGCCTCTTATTCTGTTTCTATTTGGTCCGTACATCATTGCTTGTTGTGGTATACTGTTAGTTGGTAACCTAGTTAGATTGTCAAACTGTTAGTTAGTTAGTCGACATATCATCCTCATTGCACATCGAACCATTCATGCCATAAGTGCTCGGATCCCGTCCTCAGCAAATCCCGCAGGGTGTAGCGGCTCATGACACCAGTGCTGTGTTGGTTTATTAATCTTCTTTGGCTTCCTGCGTAGAGTTCTTGTTTGGCCACACCTCTTTTAACTTGCTGTTCTCGCAGCCTGATCATGGTTGTAGACTCACAGTCATCGCCTGGTTCTCGTAAACGATTACTTCTCGTAGGGCATTCAGAATGTCAGCCTGATCCATGGCTCGTCCGCCTTCCACAGTAGCCCTACCTGAAAGCCTGTCAGCCTGCTCATTTCCTTGTACACCCGCATGCCCTGGCACTAAAATGAAACTAATCTTTGCCAGCCGGGACCGCTCCAGAGACAGCAACCACTCTCTTCGGACCCACCCCATCTCTATCCATTGTCTTGCTGCCTTCTAATAAAATCTAGCGCTGCTATAAACCCCACTTTAGTTCTAATTTAGTAATTTCGGAATTTTCTCTCTTCTTGATACATTGAGTATTGTTCTCAGAAAACTCGTTTATGTTGTTGTGATATGTCCACTATTGCCACCAGTTCTATCTTCTTGCCTTGACATGCTAACTTTCATAGATTGATAAGCCATATTTTGGTCGATAGTTCTACTTGTAAGCATACTAGACGATTTGTGTCGTTTTGACCTATTCAGAAATGTTTATTATTTATTTTATTACAACTAAATTAAGCCAAAATAAGTTCGAAGGATATACATAATTAACCCTTCATTTTTAACGTAAATTAAAGCTAAAAAGGAAAATCTGGTACCATACAGCTTGTCTCTTCGGAGTTAAAGAAGGACAGCAACCTGTGGCTAGAACCTGTCGGTCCGTTTGCCACGTGTTTGTATCCCCATCAAGCCAGGGATTATTTGTTTACTTACAATAACTGTTATATGTAAGCGAAACACAGACAATAAGCAGACAAACTGAGAAATATATACTGAGGTTTCTGAGGAAAGTGCAAAGAATCCCGTGAACGGATAGACAGAAAAATAAAAGAGAAAATTCTACAAGAAGCAAATGAAAACCACGTACTGATTAAAGAAATTAGACGCAAAATATCAATTAAATTTTTTAGGCACGTGATGAGGAGAAATACACATGAAAACTTAGTGAGAACTGGCAAAATTGATGAGAAACTAGCAAGGGGAAGGCAAATAGATACATACACGGATGGCTTAGCCATATGATATAATCGCGAACAGTCACAGCCCTAATTAAGACCACGATGACAGTGGACCCTGTGACCATGGACAGATAGAAAAACCAACGAACAAGTCCTTCAAGAAACAAATGAAGATCGTAAACTGATTAGAGTCATTAGACGTAGACAGTCAAAATTTTTTGGGCATGTTATGAGAAGAAATGAATTGGAGAAAGAACTTGGTGACAACTGGCAAGATCTAAGGGAAGAGACCAAGGGGAAGACCTAGAAGCAAATACCTGGATGGCTTGGCCACGTGGCATGGTCGAGACAGGAACAGAGAGCTGATCCATGACTCTGGTGATCGAGTGAGATGGCAGAACATGACCGCCCACGCTTACCGGCATGGCACATGATGGATGGATGGATGACTGTGTGATATGACCAGCCATGATCGCATACGCATATCGCCACAGATGATGGCCTGGACTCCCAGGCTGACCTAGCCTAAAATAGGTATCCGGTAATTTTCTGGGTGGTAAAGACAGCCGGCGAAGATATTGGCCATATTAGCCAACGATATCTGATCTGTCTAAAAATATTAGGCAAATGCTATATACCCAACTGCCGTGAAAAGAGGTCCTACTTTTACTATCGAGTGTTACATTTGAGATACACCGTCAGGGTTATCAGTCAATTAGACTGGCTCACCGAAACGGAAGAATCAATGACGTTTTATGGCAAATGGAGCTGTAAACCGAAGGTCATATAACCCGGGGGTCTAAAAGTGTCAGCGGGTAGTTTCAGCTAGATCCCGCTGTTTGGATGTGGGCTATATTCAACAGTAGTATTGATTTTGAACCAGTAAATAAGATATAGGCCTGGCAAAGATGACAGATATGTTCCGAGTCGTGGGTACTAATAGAAACATTTCTGCCAATGGTAATGGTCCCTTCTTCTTCTTTTGCTTCTTCTACTTTTTTTTTCTGCGGCAAATTCTTCTTCTTCTGCTACTACTACTACTACTGTTGCTACTTCTTCTACTACCGCTACTACTACTACTACTACTACTACTACTACTACTACTACTACTACTACTACTACTACTACTACTACTACTACTACTACTACTACTACTACTTCTACTACCGCTACTACTACTACTACTACTACTACTA
>OY992877.1:184903930-184928516 GCA_963921405.1 Cepaea hortensis
CAGCTGCTTCAGGAAAAAACAAGAGGGCAAATCCCTGAGCTCTCTTTGGAGTTTGCACGCTATTTATTCATCAGAATCAGATAGCTACAAAGATGTATCGATCTCCGATGTTATAATTATTATTTATACATTTCTGCTCCAGTATTCTCAAATTTTCTTGTCCATGAACACATACATGCCCATGCTAAACCAATGCTAATAGTTACAAGTAGAGGGAACCAGAAGTAAAAGACAAGAAGTTCATTAACTTGTTCTGTACTACGTAGCTTACCGTACGTTGATTTGTTTACTCTGTAATGACAAGATTACTTTGAGTAATTTAGACACAAGCAATTAATGCACGATTTTTGCCAGACATTTTTTGCTGTGTACTATAGAAAAATAGGGTTCAACATATGATGAAATAACGCGATGGATCCTTCCAATCGAAATAAACAAAGAGCTTTTCATGTGTTTCATTGTCACCAAATAGTCTTTAATCGACTATCGTATATTTCTGCTAACATAATTGTGCTTTGCCTCCGTTGTGGCGATCCATTTCCAATTCCCAATTCCACATACAGCCGTCGAAACACAGATGAAGTCGATTTGGAAGCAAACCGTCTTGCGCTGGTTTTCATACATTGGTGTGAGTGTCATTCGCTGTGCAAGCATTGACAAACTACTGAAGGTAAGCTCGCCAAGAAATCACAAACAGTTAAAACATGCTGGGGTTGACTGCAGCGTCCTGTTGAAGATATGCAACTATCTTTAAAATCATGGTTTACCCGAGTGAAATGCAGTCGCGATACAGCGACAAATGCCTGTCAATAACATATGTAATATACTGTTTGTGTCTTAGTTGCTCAAATTCACAACAGCAACACTTTGTTTTGAATAACACTTTGTTTCAATAACCTATCAGACTCCAGCCACCGTTTATTGTTTCTTGTTTGTTATTTTAAATATGTATGAGTTTTATTTGTCAATATCACTCCTTCGGTCCTAGATAGTCATTTCTCTTCTTGTACTGAATGGCATCACCTTGTAGTCACAACTGCCATCGACAGAAAGAGTTTAATAAATCTATTCTATGGATTTATAATATGTCCACTCATTTCATCTCATCTTGTTCCTCTTGTAATTTGCGGTGTCGATGTGAAGTATAAACAGCGGGAGAGTGCCAATTTATAGGTTTCATGTATCGAGATTCCCATGGACTCTGCTATTCACTCTGTCCATCGTTTACGTGGTCAGCCTCTTATTCTGTTTCTATTTGGTCCGTACATCATTGCTTGTTGTGGTATACTGTTAGTTGGTAACCTAGTTAGATTGTCAAACTGTTAGTTAGTTAGTCGACATATCATCCTCATTGCACATCGAACCATTCATGCCATAAGTGCTCGGATCCCGTCCTCAGCAAATCCCGCAGGGTGTAGCGGCTCATGACACCAGTGCTGTGTTGGTTTATTAATCTTCTTTGGCTTCCTGCGTAGAGTTCTTGTTTGGCCACACCTCTTTTAACTTGCTGTTCTCGCAGCCTGATCATGGTTGTAGACTCACAGTCATCGCCTGGTTCTCGTAAACGATTTACTTCTCGTAGGGCATTCAGAATGTCAGCCTGATCCATGGCTCGTCCGCCTTCCACAGTAGCCCTACCTGAAAGCCTGTCAGCCTGCTCATTTCCTTGTACACCCGCATGCCCTGGCACTAAAATGAAACTAATCTTTGCCAGCCGGGACCGCTCCAGAGACAGCAACCACTCTCTTCGGACCCACCCATCTCTATCCATTTGTCTTGCTGCCTTCTAATAAAATCTAGCGCTGCTATAAACCCCACTTTAGTTCTAATTTAGTAATTTCGGAATTTTCTCTCTTCTTGATACATTGAGTATTGTTCTCAGAAAACTCGTTTATGTTGTTGTGATATGTCCACTATTGCCACCAGTTCTATCTTCTTGCCTTGACATGCTAACTTTCATAGATTGATAAGCCATATTTTGGTCGATAGTTCTACTTGTAAGCATACTAGACGATTTGTGTCGTTTTGACCTATTCAGAAATGTTTATTATTTATTTTATTACAACTAAATTAAGCCAAAATAAGTTCGAAGGATATATACATAATTAACCCTTCATTTTTAACGTAAATTAAAGCTAAAAAGGAAAATCTGGTACCATACAGCTTGTCTCTTCGGAGTTAAAGAAGGACAGCAACCTGTGGCTAGAACCTGTCGGTCCGTTTGCCACGTGTTTGTATCCCCATCAAGCCAGGGATTATTTGTTTACTTACAATAACTGTTATATGTAAGCGAAACACAGACAATAAGCAGACAAACTGAGAAATATATACTGAGGTTTCTGAGGAAAGTGCAAAGAATCCCGTGAACGGATAGACAGAAAAATAAAAGAGAAAATTCTACAAGAAGCAAATGAAAACCACGTACTGATTAAAGAAATTAGACGCAAAATATCAATTAAATTTTTTAGGCACGTGATGAGGAGAAATACACATGAAAACTTAGTGAGAACTGGCAAAATTGATGAGAAACTAGCAAGGGGAAGGCAAATAGATACATACACGGATGGCTTAGCCATATGATATAATCGCGAACAGTCACAGCCCTAATTAAGACCATGATGACAGTGGACCCTGTGACCATGGACAGATAGAAAAACCAACGAACAAGTCCTTCAAGAAACAAATGAAGATCGTAAACTGATTAGAGTCATTAGACGTAGACAGTCAAAATTTTTTGGGCATGTTATGAGAAGAAATGAATTGGAGAACTTGGTGACAACTGGCAAGATCTAAGGGAAGAGACCAAGGGGAAGACCTAGAAGCAAATACCTGGATGGCTTGGCCACGTGGCATGGTCGAGACAGGAACAGAGAGCTGATCCATGACTCTGGTGATCGAGTGAGATGGCAGAACATGACCGCCCACGCTTACCGGCATGGCACATGATGGATGGATGGATGACTGTGTGATATGACCAGCCATGATCGCATACGCATATCGCCACAGATGATGGCCTGGACTCCCAGGCTGACCTAGCCTAAAATAGGTATCCGGTAATTTTCTGGGTGGTAAAGACAGCCGGCGAAGATATTGGCCATATTAGCCAACGATATCTGATCTGTCTAAAAATATTAGGCAAATGCTATATACCCAACTGCCGTGAAAAGAGGTCCTACTTTTACTATCGAGTGTTACATTTGAGATACACCGTCAGGGTTATCAGTCAATTAGACTGGCTCACCGAAACGGAAGAATCAATGACGTTTTATGGCAAATGGAGCTGTAAACCGAAGGTCATATAACCCGGGGGTCTAAAAGTGTCAGCGGGTAGTTTCAGCTAGATCCCGCTGTTTGGATGTGGGCTATATTCAACAGTAGTATTGATTTTGAACCAGTAAATAAGATATAGGCCTGGCAAAGATGACAGATATGTTCCGAGTCGTGGGTACTAATAGAAACATTTCTGCCAATGGTAATGGTCCCTTCTTCTTCTTTTGCTTCTTCTACTTTTTTTTTCTGCGGCAAATTCTTCTTCTTCTGCTACTACTACTACTACTGTTGCTACTTCTTCTACTACCGCTACTACTACTACTACTACTACTACTACTACTACTACTACTACTACTACTACTACTACTACTACTACTACTACTACTACTACTACTACTACTTCTACTACCGCTACTACTACTACTACTACTACTACTACTACTACTACTACTACTACTACTACTACTACTACTACTACTACTACTACTACTACTACTACTACTACTACTGCTGCTGCTGCTGCTTATACTGCTGCTACTGCTGCTGCTACTACTACTACTACTACTACTACTACTACTACTACTACTACTACTACTACTACTACTACTACTACCGCTACTACTACTACTACTTCTACTACTACTACTACTACTACTACTACTACTACTACTACTACTACTACTTCTGCTGCTTATACTGCTGCTGCTGCTACTACTACTACTACTACTACTACTACTACTACTACTACTACTACTACTACTACTACTACTGCTGCTGCTGCTGCTGCTGCTACTACTACTACTACTACTACTACTACTGTTTTGCATATCCTTTTCGGGATATCGCTGTCAACATCATCATCTTTCAGCTGATTGTTGATTTCTTGGAAGATTGCGCTCAGTAGCTTGCCATTGCTTTCTGAGCGACCGGCTCCATACTCTCATAAGTCACTTGCGCGACTCGAACCGCTTCCATCTCTCGTGCGCTCACGAGAACCGAGAGAGCATTCGGGGTTACGGAGAAAGCTGCTAATCCCTCGGCTAGGGAGACCGGCCTACTACTACTACTACTACTACTACTACTACTACTACTACTACTACTACTACTACTACTACTACTACTACTACTACTACTACTACTACTACTACTACTACTACTACTACTACTGCTGCGTTTTTTTTGTTGTTGTTCGCATATCCTTTTACAGGACATCGCTGTCAACATCATCTTTCAGCTGACTTTTGATTTCTTGGCAAGATTACGCTCAGTAGTTTGCCATTGCTTTCTGAGCGACCGGCTCACATACCCCGTAAGATACCGACGCGGTGAGAACCGCTACCAATTCTCGCGCTCGTCACGTTACTCCCGAGAGTATAAGGGATTACGGATAAAGTCGTGTAACCCCTAGACAAATTAAACTGCAATTCTTATTTCTTCCACTTTTCTTCTACCCCCGTCTCTTCTTGCTTGCTTGCTTGCTTGCTTGCTTTAGCTAGCTGTGAACTCCGTCGCGAAGTCCTGTATGTCGGATGAAGACATCCTGTTGTCCAACATCAGTGTGATGTCATACATAACCTGAGGTTTGTATGACATCACACTGATGTTGGATAACAGGATGTCTTCATCCGACATACAGGACTTCGCGCTAGAGTTCACAGCCAGCGAACGCAAGCAAGTAAGCAAGAAGAGACGTGGGTAGAAGAAAAGTGGAAGAAATAAGTATATGTCTTAATTTCCATCTTCCTCCTTTTGTTCTTCTACTTCTTCTTTGTCTTCTCTTCCTCTTTCTTCCACTTTTTCTCTTCCACAATCTAATTTAGCATGAATGTTTCATAGCCTCTTCCTACAGAGTGTTATCCACAATAGTTCATTGCATGTCTCTAATATTGTATTCTTTTCTCTCCGAAAAGTGCCATAATTGAAATTGGTGAGTCAGGCTAGAGACACCGTTCAGTTCTCTCCCAATCCAGGCATTATTTTTCTAGAAAGGGGCGAGGAAAGGGGGTTGGGTGGGTGGGGGATGGGGGAATCTTCTTTCACTTTGGCTGACTTGTTGATTTTTTATTTTCACACGAAGACATGTCCAGTGCTGAAAACATTGGGGGGGGGGGGGGATGAACAATTCAACAAATAATGATAGCCAATCGCAAGTAGCCTCTCCTTTATTGCCTTCTTCTTCTTCTTCTTCTTCTTCTTCTTCTTCTTCTTCTTCTTCTTCTTCTTCTTCTTCTTCTTCTTCTTCTTCTTCTTCTTCTTTTCCAAGTGCCTGGTCTAGAGCAGACATCGGCCATCATGTCTCTCGTATCCTCCCTCCATCTGCTTATTTTTATAACGTTGGTGTTGCTTACATATTTTTATTATCTAGCTGTTAAAATGTTCCACTTACACCGTTATGTCATCCTCTGCCGCTGTCATCTATTATATCCCCATAGAGTTCACATTTCTTTACTCCACCTCTTCTGATGATATAGCCTATAAATTGCAATGATCTCTTTCTTATTTTCTTATTTTTTGCCATACTTCTAATAACAGAGGTCAGATTTTTGTGTGTCGATTAGCTGTCCCTGTTACTAGTGTTCCTCGCCATCAAGCGAACCCACTCCGACTTTTGAGGTACTTGCAATTTACATCCCCAAGTCAAAGACGAGAAGTCAACACTGTATTCCAATTGACCGGTGTATAGAGATTGAACCCGCTACCTCGGCATCTGAAAACCAGATTTTTAAGAACGAGCGCGCTTATCCATTCGGCCAAGCTGCGTTCTCCTTATGATTGTGATGAATGATCTTTTAGAGCAGTGGTTCTCAACCTTTTTGGCCCGTGCCCCCCTTCACCATATTTTCAGAACGTCATTCACCCCTTCCTATCAAAAATTTGACCCGTGCCCCCTCCCCCTTTTCACCGTATTTTCAGAATATCATCCCCCCCCCCCTTTCATATTTTCTATCTAAACATCCCCCACCCCTACACAGTATACGTAAAAATGTAAGGTAAATTTAATAGCACATACTAAAACAAGTCTAGACATGCACATAAAACATGATTTGTGGGTCTACTGACTTTATAACATGAATTTTAGAAGGATGAGACGTACTTAACTCTAAAGTATGAAGGGAAAAAAATATAAAGTAATCGGTTCTTGTATTAACGCGATCTTGAAATGGTCTTCATCCCCCCCCCCCCCGCTTGAAACCCTAAAATTCCCCCCCCCCCCAGGGGAATTCCCCACCGGTTGAGAACCACTGTTTTAGAGCCTTCTGTTCTGAAAACCTCGGCTGTTCTTCACCAAAGACAAATCAACAGACATGAAGGTATAAACCACCGTCATACATTCCTATTTATGACATCATCCAACACTGTCATACTGTCATCTACTGCCTATAGTACCTTGCTGTGCAGGACATGGGGTCTTGAGCCTGGGGAATTAAGGCCGCCTGGCTAGTGCTGTCATCGCGAACAATTTACACAAATGCAGACGACCCAAAACCGGTTTTAGTATAAGATGAAGAACCATGTTCGCCCACGCTTGTTGTCAAGGTACTTGATGATGATCTCAGAGTCATATTTAAGAGATTTCTGGCATGTCTTTTTTGTTGAATCTATAACGAAGATCATTTATAGGTGGAATGGTTCTGTGCACAGTGTGGATAATAAAACGATTAACTTACGAACATACTAACTAACTATTGTACTAACCACCTAACTAACTACCCAACTAACTACTTAACAACATAACTAACTAACTACCTAACTTCCTTCCTAACTTACTCGTTTACATGCTTACTAATTAATTAAATATCCTTCTATTGTGATGTTCGTCATTGTATTTCTGGTTAGTCGTGATTTTTAGTGTTTTCCCACATGCTCATCTTCATCATGTACCATGCTGATAAACGTGGACGGTCATGTTTCGCCATTTCACTCGATCACCAGAGTCGTGGATCAGGTCCGTGTTCTTGTCTCGACCATACCACCAGGGCAATTCATCTAGGTATTTACTTCTCTGCCTTCCCCTTGTTTTCTTCCTCACTATCTTGCCAGTTGTCATCAACTTCTCCAATTTATTTCTTCTCATAACGTGACCAAGAAATTGTGACTGTACGTGTGTAATTTCTCTAATCATTGTACGATTTTCATTCTTTCTTGTAGGACTTGGTCATTGATTTTTCTGTCTGTCCATGATATTCTTAGCATTTTTCCCAGAAACCACAGTTCCACAGCCATCAGATGTTTTTCAGCTTTTCTGCTCACTGTCCACGCTTCACAATCATACAAAAGTACATGTTCTATGTAGCACCTCAACACACTTTTTCTCGTTGCAGTGGGTTAGTATGTTTTTACCTTCATCATGGGGATTCTTGTTCTAATCTCTTCAAAGCTATTCCATCAGATTTTATAAGGTTCCGAGATAATTGTACCGATTAAATTGTTTTAAGTGTGCATTACATTGTGGTATCTGCCTCTTCCTAGTGACGACCATAATCTGTGTCTTCTTACAATGTAATTCTAAGCCTAGTTATTCACTGTGCTCAACAACGGCATCTACTACTAAACTTTGCAGATCCTGCTCATTGTCTGCAATCAGTACTGTACCATACGCATAACTAATGTTATTGACGTTACGTCCCCCAATGATGATTCCTTTCACATCGCCTACATTTCTGAAAATATTTTCATTGTACAGGGAAAAAAGATCTGGAGACATTACACATCCCTGTCTCACGCCTCTCTTAATAGGCTGACATTGACCTACTTCTTTATCAATCCTTAAGGCAGCTTGTTGTTTTCAATATATGTTTTATACACGTCTGAAGCTTGTCGTCCCGGGAGGAACGTGGAATGAACAAGCACACCTTATTACTTCTTCTTCCTTGGGATTCTTGACTGACTTCTGTCTATACTCCTCCCTTCTGTCTTCCCTTCCATATATCTATCCCTTTCTCTCTCTCTCTCTTATTCCTTCATCACATACTCCGACAACAGTTTCCTTCAACAATTAATAAAATATTTATTAAAAATAAAACTATGTCTGGTGTATGGATGGACTGTGTATTTGTAGATGTTATTATCTTCTATTGTGGGTGCAGGAATGAACTCGGAATGTCTAGTCTTTGTATCACCTCTCGCCCAGTTTCACGGCCAAATCACATGACAGCAAACATATAACAGGACAGGTCTCACCCTGGATGTTCCTTATGCTTGAGTCCGGAGGTAAATCCGTTATTGAACGAAAAAAACTGTTCCACTGGATCACCGTAAAGTAATAATATTCCAGTAAGTCTATGACTTCGCCAGAGTCTGCTTCACAAAGTTAATAATCCAACACCGGAAAAACCACACCACCACAGTCTAGCATATTGTCTATATCGACTATCAATTTCTGACTTGTCTATTGTTTCTTCACTATGAGTCTACAGTGTAAACGTATGTAGTTTTATTAGGCTTTGCTTTCCTCAAGATTATCTTCCTTTTCCATTGTTACTTTGGTTATCTTGATATCCTTTTATTCTTTGTCAGAGTTCATTTAAGGCTATATTTTAGTTCGTCTCCCTATTTGACCCTGTATATGTTATTCCTTGGTTTATTGAGGTATTTGATCTCCGCCCAAATGAAATGCCTTGATTTTATCAACAAAGCTTTTTCTGTACACAAGACGCATTTGTCTATCTTCTCTGATATGTCAGGATGAGAATTGGAACCTGTGAGATGTATAGTAAATCAAGTGATATGATTCTGCCACTTAATACTACTTATGTAAGTGCCCTTCTCCAGCCGTAATGAAAAGGCTTCCGAAGTAAACACTAACATAAGACATATGAATTCACCAAAGTCTAAACTATTCACTAATAGAAAGCAATGGTAAACGCTATGCACCAACATCTATTTCCCTATGCTAATATTACGCTAATATTATAATACCTTATATACTCTATCGGACTCCCTGAATTGAAATACACCAGCGAATAACACACTAATATCCCATCTTCGTTCAACAATCAGGGATGTGTATTTCTTTCCACCTACAGGAGGCATAGAGATTTCTGCCCAGTTTGGGAACACATACTAAAACAGAAAACCCAGTTTCTACTATTTATATTGGGCCTTCCGTTCTTCCGTTATTGTTTAATGTTCATACCTCAACACTCGTCTCTTGGCGTATCCTGTACATCAAAAGGCGGTGAAATCACGTAGTGGCTAGTTGCTCGTTTCCCTGGGTTCCCCTTACGCTAATACTTCAAAGCTTCCGAACCCGTTGATCGCCTTTCTCCGTTCATTTTTCCACAACGCGATCTCCCCGTTTCCCGTGTCCGTCCGATCAGATCGTCAGGCAATGACCTCTGCGAACACCTGTATCCTATTTTTATATCCGTCGGTCAATGATCTTTAATTTATCCTCCTCTCAGACTGAAGTACACGATTGTTAACCCTCCTCCTACATTGTAATTAATCTTACTAGTTTATCAGGGAATCAATAACTCACAGTATCCCGTGACAACGTCTAAGGTCTTTCCCATCAATTTGTAGATGTACAAACATATTTATCATGTCGACATGTCTTACTTTATCGAAAGCCTTTGTGTAGTCAATAAAGCAAAGATGTAGGTCTTTGTTTACTTCAATAGAACGTTCAATTAATGTTCTCAGCAAATACACAGCATTTACTGTACCTTTTCCTTCTACAAACTCACATTGTTCTTCTCCTATTTCAGGTTATATTTTCTTCTTAACTCTTTGCATGATAATTCTTAGCAAAATCCTCGTGATGTGGCACATTATATTAATTGTTCGATATTAATTACATTCCAATGTTTCTGATTTATTTGGGACTGCAATAAATATAGAATTACATAATTCAATAGGTATATCTCCAGTATCACAGATTGTGTTCAGCAGTCTGGTGACTTGGTCTCTTCCACATTCTTCTAAGGCATTGATCATTTCTGTTGTGCTGTTGTCTGAACCGGGGTATCTTGCCAGTTTTCTTATTGTAAAGAGCATTTTGAACCTCCATCTTCACAATTAATGGTCCATTCATGTAAAATCTGAGCGTTTTCTATTGTGATTTTTCCATCTTTTGCTTTTAGGTAGCCTTTTGATGTACGTGTTCTTTTATTAGTAAGCTCCTGAATTCTTTTTTGCATTGTTATTTTTACTGTTGTGTTGTTTTTCAATTTCTATGCAATTTTTCCGAACCATGCTTCTTTCGCTTCTTTACATTATGATCTGACTTTTCTGTGAATCTCTTTACATTTGTCACGATTATTTTATTGTATCTTCTTGTTTCCATTAGGTGTAAAATTTCTTCAGTCATCAATTTCTCACGACGTTTTTGCGACTGTTAACGCATTTCGAAACCTTCTGTTGATCAGAATGTAATTAATCTGATTTCTAATCCTGTTGTTAGGACTCCCACGAGCTAACAACAAGAAAATATAACGCGGTGTTCTTTAGCTTGTCTAGTTTTTCTGAGTGCTGTTCTTTTCATCAAGTGTTATTTAAAAAATATGATTCCGTCACCCAGCTAGTGAATTAAGTGCATGGAGCGACACTGTGAGCTGTGGATTTCATGTGGAATGCTTTTACATCTGTCCAAAGTTGGTTGTGTTGAGAACTGCATATTCAGAAAAATGGCGGATGGTGGGTTGCTGAACAGTTTACATTTTGCAGTAATGTGTGTGAAACTGTTGCTTTTCTAGTGACTGCCGCTTCCATCGACGTTGAACTGAAATTTCTGTGGCGGCTGTTGTGTTGTAATTCTGGTAGCGGCCATGTGCATGTATGCTTGTGCATGCTGTTGATTTCTTGGGACTGCTGTCTATTCGATTTTTCACATGGGACAGCCAGGTCCATTGTGTGTGGTATTCACTGGCACAGGAACGGGGCATTATGGGGTGACCCTTTGCCGTCAAGTTGAAACATCAACTAACGACTAACAAATGTTATAGAGTTCTCATATTTCATCTTTAATCTTGGTTGATGTCATTTACCAGACAGGATTACAAGGATACTGAACGGACTGAAAATCAATGACCACTACAGATAGAAAATGACTATAAGACCACGACAGAGACCCACAATGAAGATGTGCTAAAATTGAGCGCAAAAGTGCGAGTTAAAGAAAGAATATGCACACAACCTTGTAAGGAAAACCGAACGAAAAGATTGTGTTTTAGCTCGCTAGCTTTGAACTCAAGCGTAGTTTATACATGTGCTACTAACTTCTAGTGTACTAGACTGATTTGTGTGTGTGAATTAGCTTTCCCCATTACCACTGTCTCACGCTTTCAGGCGAACCCACTACTTCTTCAGGCGTACTTGTTATTTACATCCCCAAGTCAAGGATGAGAAGTCAACATTTTAGTCAAAAGGGGTTGAACCCGCTAGTTCCGTATCCCTTTCATGCCGCTGTGATGAACCTCACATTTGTTTTCTATTCAGAATCGTATATTAAGTAGCTTGCCAATGCTTTCTGAACGAAAAGTCAGTGGTTTAAGTCCAATTGGCCGATGTATGTAATGAACCTATTATCCCGACGTCAGCGTACAACTGTCTAACGACAGCGAGAAATCTCTCTGCCACAATTAACTCTACGACAGTATAAGTAAATGGCACCTTGCCGGCTTTACAAACAAAAGTATGTGGATTGGAACTGGGGCTAGAATTAATTCCATCGCACAATGCCTGGGCTTGGATTCAGAGAAAATGTGTTGCCCGTGCAGCTTGATGCCTCTCTGCCTTGCCTTGTTTTCTCCAGAGGAAAGGATAACCAGTGCGTCTGGAACAAGGTAGGCTGCAGATGCTGCTGGCTCACTTTCAAACGTCCATAAGCAGGAGGTGGGTAGTGTCCAGGCCCTCGCATCCGGGGAATTTGACTTAGAGGCGTTCGGCAATATCCTTCAGCTAAGTGCCTCAAATCAAGTGTATGGACCTGTAAAAGCGTGTACTATTGTCAAACTACCCGACTTTCAGTCTTCAATGCGGGTCCCTCTGGAGAACATAGAAAATAAAGGAAAAGAGAAAGCATATGCAAACATACAAACTTAAATTCACACACAAACACACACACACGCACGCACACACACGCACACACACACACACACACACACACACACACACACACACACACACACGTATTTACGAGTTAAGCAATTAAAAGATGAAGAGATTAGAGCAAGAATCGCTATGGCAAAGATAGCCTTTTGCAAGATGGAAAACATACTGACCAATAAAAAGATGCCAATTACAACGAGAAAAAGAGTGTTGAAGTGCTACATAGAACTTGTACAATTATATTGATGTGAAATGTGGGCAATGAGCGGACTCTGAGAAACATTTGATGGCAAAGGATATGTGATTTCTGAGGAAAATGCAAGCAAGGCAAGGTCTGCAAGAAACAAATGAAAATGTTTAACTGATTCGAGAAATTAGATGTAAACAGTCCAATATTTTGGACACGTTGTAAGAAGAAATTAACTAGAAAACCTATTGACAATTGACAGGATTGAGGAGAAAAGAGCAATGGGAAAACAGAGATAAATATCAACATGGTCTGGCCACAAGGCATAATCGAGTCAATATACATGTTCTGATGATCGTGTAAAATATGCCGCGTCCTATTGATCTCTTGTGTTATGAGATGGGATACACTGGTCCCGCTTGTGTGTGTGAATTAGCTTTCCCTATTACCACTGTCTCACTTGGATTCAGAGAACATGTGTTGCCCATGCAGCATGATCCCTCTCTGCCTTGCCTTGTTTTCTCCAGAGCTTGTACGCTGTGCAAGTTTACAATCACACGGCAACTGGTCATGGCAAAGAGTATGCATTAAATCCCCACCCTGGCAAAGTCTGTAGGGAAGAAAACCTCCTAGCGGATAGACAGATCCCGTTATCTTAGGGGGTATATGTCTGAATGAAACAAACCTTACACACAAATATGCATGCTGAATTTAAATCTTGTTCAAGCTTAAGGCTTGTCAATCAGGCGCCGTCTCTACAATGAAGTTTGGCTGCAATGGATCTCCAACACTGTCCATCTCTCGCCTCGATTGTACATTCGTCCATCCATTGACGTTATCTTACAACTTGTATCGTTGTCTGCCTCTTGCACGCTTGCTCTCGACCTTACTCCTCATTATTGTTTTTATAAGAGAGTTAATTATATGTCTTTTAGCGTGGCCGAAATATTTCATTTGCATCTTTCTTATTTCTTTCACTTCTTTCACTTCTTTCATTCTTTTCATTCGCAGTTTTTCTGGAAACTATATTTGATTGTTTTTGTTTCCATGATTTCGACATATTCTTCTGTGGCTTGTAATATATGTTTAATATCCGTTGCATACATCGTTTGTTATTTTTATCGACGTCCTTGACATACTCGTAATTTTATATGCCGAGTTGGCTGTTATTGAATTTATATCATGTTTCTTATTTTCTACAGTGGGTTCCTATTCTGATATGATATTATATTCTCCTTACTAGATTAGTTTAATGTATATAGATTTGTTAGTGCTGCATTTGCATATTTACATTTTGCAAGTGCTTCATTATCTTACGTGTTTCATTTTTTTAAAAATAGATTCGTGTATATTTTTATCGTAGGGGGTATATGTCTAGAGGAATCGAATATATATGTATATATATGACTATTGGATTGTGATTCTTTATGAATATCTAGCCTAAATCCCGAATGCCGTGATGTTGATCCGTCGACTAAACTAAACTAAACTAAGCTAAACTAACCTACATATTTTAGCTGCTTTAGATGTATTTCATTTCTTTAATTAAACTCGATGTTGTTATAAGCTTAATTGTTTGATGTGCATAGAGGATAATCTGACGTCTACCTAACGAAATAACTAACTAATAGTTAATTAATAAGTAAACTATCTATTTGTCACCTACTGCCTATAGTACTTTGTGGTGTAGGACGGAAGGAGGTGGTGGGAGTGGGGGAGTTGTCTTGAGCCTGGGGATTTAAGACCGCCTGGCTAGTGAAGTTGCTGCGAACTGTGCAGATTGGGGTTTTCTTTTTGCCCCAGACAGAAGAAAACAAATCTTCGAGGATTCGACATCCGGGTCTCCCGGTGGAGCACCCAGCATTCTAGCCACTCTGCCAACCGCTCGTTGATTTAATTTACTAAATTTCTAATTTTCTAATAAGCTACATAACAAACTAGCTAGCTAACTAACTAATTTAACTATCTAACTACTAGTTAACTAACAAACTATCTAGTTACTAGCCTAATAACTCATTATAATACTAAGTAATTACCTAACCATCTCACTAATCAACTATCTAACTAACTAGCTAGCTAAATATCCAGCTAACTAATTAGCTAACTATCTATCTAGTTAGTAGCTAAATAATTAATTATAATACTAACTAATTAACTAACCATCTCACTAATTAACTATCCAACTAACTAACCAATCAACTAATTAACTAACTAGTTAGCTTATTAGAGCACTAACTCATTGACTGGCTACCCAACTAACTCATTTATTGACTAACTATCTACTTAACTATCTACCTAATTATCTACCTAACTATCTACCTAACTATCTACCTAATTATCTACCTAACTATCTACCTAACTATCTACCTAATTATCTACCTAACTATCTACCTAACTATCTACCTAATTATCTACCTAATTATCTACCTAACTATCTACCTAACTATCTACTTAACTATCTACCTAATTATCTACCTAACTATCTACCTAACTATCTACCTAATTATCTACCTAATTATCTACCTAACTATCTACCTAACTATCTACTTAACTATCTACCTAACTATCTACCTAAATATCTACCTAACTATCTACCTAACTATCTACCTAACTATCTACCTAACTATCTACCTAAATATCTACCTAACTATCTACCTAACTATCTACCTAACTATCTACCTAATTATCTACCTAACTATCTACCTAACTATCTACCTAACTATCTACCTAACTATCTACCTAACTATCTACCTAACTATCTACCTAACTATCTACCTAACTATCTACCTAACTATCTACCTAACTATCTACCTAACTATCTACTTAACTATCTACCTAACTATCTACCTAACTATCTACCTAACTATCTACCTAACTATCTACCTAATTATCTACCTAACTATCTACCTAACTATCTACCTAATTATCTACCTAATTATCTACCTAACTATCTACCTAACTATCTACCTAATTATCTACCTAACTATCTACCTAACTATCTACCTAACTATCTACCTAATTATCTACCTAACTATCTACCTAACTATCTACCTAACTATCTACCTAACTATCTACCTAACACTATATCTACCTAACTATCTACCTAATTATCTACCTAATTATCTACCTAACTATCTACCTAATTATCTACCTAACTATCTACCTAACTATCTACCTAATTATCTACCTAACTATCTACCTAACTATCTACCTAACTATCTACCTAACTATCTACCTAACTATCTACCTAATTATCTACCTAATTATCTACCTAACTATCTACCTAACTATCTACCTAATTATCTACCTAATTATCTACCTAACTATCTACTTAACTATCTACCTAACTATCTACCTAACTATCTACCTAATTATCTACCTAACTATCTACCTAACTATAAACCTAACTATCTACCTAACTATCTACCTAACTATCTACCTAACTATCTACCTAATTATCTACCTAACTATCTACCTAACTATCTACCTAACTATCTACCTAACTATCTACCTAACTATCTACCTAATTATCTACCTAACTATCTACCTAACTATCTACCTAACTATCTACCTAACTATCTACCTAACTATCTACCTAACTATCTACCTAACTATCTACCTAACTATCTACCTAACTAGCTACCTAACTATCTACCTAACTATCTACCTAACTATCTACCTAACTATCTACCTAACTATCTACCTAACTATCTACCTAACTATCTACCTAACTATCTACCTAACTATCTACCTAACTATCTACCTAATTATCTACCTAACTATCTACCTAACTATCTACCTAACTATCTACCTAACTATCTACCTAATTATCTACCTAACTATCTACCTAACTATCTACCTAACTATCTACCTAACTATCTACCTAACTATGTACCTAATTATCTACCTAACTATCTACCTAACTATCTACCTAACTATCTACCTAACTATCTACCTAACTATCTACCTAACTATCTACCTAACTATCTACCTAACTATCTACCTAACTATCTACCTAACTATCTACCTAACTATCTACCTAACTATCTACCTAACTATCTACCTAACTATCTACTTAACTATCTACCTAACTATCTACCTAACTATCTACCTAATTATCTACCTAACTATCTCCCTAACTATCTACCTAACTATCTACCTAACTATCTACCTAACTATCTACCTAACTATCTACCTAACTATCTACCTAATTATCTACCTAACTATCTACCTAATTATCTACCTAACTATCTACCTAATTATCTACCTAACTATCTACCTAACTATCTACCTAACTATCTACCTAACTATCTACCTAACTATCTACCTAACTATCTACCTAACTATCTACCTAACTATCTACCTAACTATCTACCTAACTATCTACCTAACTATCTACCTAATTATCTACCTAACTATCTACCTAATTATCTACCTAACTATCTACCTAATTATCTACCTAACTATCTACCTAACTATCTACCTAACTATCTACCTAACTATCTACCTAACTATCTACCTAACTACCTACCTAACTATCTACCTAATTATCTACCTAACTATCTACCTAACTATCTACCTAACTATCTACCTAACTATCTACCTAACTATCTACCTAACTATCTACCTAACTATCTACCTAACTATCTACCTAACTATCTACCTAACTATCTACCTAACTATCTACCTAACTATCTACCTAACTATCTACCTAACTATCTACCTAACTATCTACCTAACTATCTACCTAACTATCTACCTAACTATCTACCTATCTACCTAACTATCTACCTAACTATCTACCTAATTATCTACCTAACTATCTACCTAACTATCTACCTAATTATCTACCTAATTATCTACCTAACTATCTACCTAACTATCTACTTAACTATCTACCTAACTATCTCCCTAACTATCTACCTAACTATCTACCTAACTATCTACCTAACTATCTACCTAACTATCTACCTAACTATCTACCTAATTATCTACCTAACTATCTACCTAACTATCTACCTAATTATCTACCTAACTATCTACCTAACTATCTACCTAATTATCTACCTAATTATCTACCTAACTATCTACCTAACTATCTACTTAACTATCTACCTAACTATCTACCTAACTGTCTACCTAATTATCTACCTAACTATCTACCTAACTATCTACCTAACTATCTACCTAACTATCTACCTAACTATCTACCTAATTATCTACCTAACTATCTACCTAACTATCTACCTAATTATCTACCTAACTATCTAACTAACTATCTACCTAACTATCTACCTAACTATCTACCTAACTATCTACCTAACTATCTACCTAACTATCTACCTAATTATCTACCTAACTATCTACCTAACTATCTACCTAACTATCTACCTAATTATCTACCTAACTATCTACCTAACTATCTACCTAATTATCTACCTAACTATCTACCTAACTATCTACCTAACTATCTACCTAATTATCTACCTAACTATCTACCTAACTATCTACCTAATTATCTACCTAACTATCTACCTAACTATCTACCTAACTATCTACCTAACTATCTACCTAACTATCTACCTAACTATCTACCTAATTATCTACCTAACTATCTACCTAACTATCTACCTAACTATCTACCTAACTATCTACCTAACTATCTACCTAATATCTACCTAACATCTACCTAATTATCTACCTAACTATCTACCTAACTATCTACCTAATTATCTACCTAACTATCTACCTAACTATCTACCTAATTATCTACCTAACTATCTACCTAACTATCTACCTAACAATCTACCTAACTATCTACCTAACTATCTACCTAATTATCTACCTAACTATCTACCTAACTATCTACCTAATTATCTACCTAATTATCTACCTAACTATCTACTTAACTATCTACCTAACTATCTACCTAACTATCTACCTAATTATCTACCTAACTATCTACCTAACTATCTACCTAACTATCTACCTCACTATCTACCTAACTATCTACCTAATTATCTACCTAACTATCTACCTAACTATCTACCTAACTATCTACCTAACTATCTACCTAACTATCTAACTAACTATCTACCTAATTATCTACCTAACTATCTACCTAACTATCTACCTAACTATCTACCTAACTATCTACCTAACTATCTACCTAACTATCTACCTAACTATCTACCTAACTATCTACCTAACTATCTACCTAACTATCTACCTAACTATCTACCTAACTATCTACCTAATTATCTACCTAACTATCTACCTAACTATCTACCTAACTATCTACCTAACTATCTACCTAACTATATACCTAACTATCTACCTAACTATCTACCTAATTATCTACCTAACTATCTACCTAACTATCTACCTAACTATCTACCTAACTATCTACCTAACTATCTACCTAACTATCTACCTAACTATCTACCTAACTATCTACCTAACTATCTACCCAACTATCTACTTAACTATCTACCTAACTATCTACCTAACTATCTACCTAACTATCTACCTAACTATCTACCTAACTATCTACCTAACTATCTACCTAATTATCTACCTAACTATCTACCTAATATCTACCTATCTACCTAAATTATCTACCTAACTATCTACCTAACTATCTACCTAATTATCTACCTAAATATCTACCTAACTATCTACCTAACTATCTACCTAACTACCTACCTAACTATCTACCTAATTATCTACCTAACTATCTACCTAACTATCTACCTAACTATCTACCTAACTATCTACTTAACTATCTACCTAACTATCTACCTAACTATCTACCTAACTATCTACCTATCACACCTATCGAGTTACCTAACTATCTACCTAACTATCTACCTAACTATCTACCTAACTATCTACCTAACTATCTACCTAACTATCTACCTAACTATCTACCTAACTATCTACCTAACTATCTACCTAACTATCTACCTAATTATCTACCTAACTATCTACCTAACTATCTACCTAACTATCTACCTAACTATCTACCTAACTATCTACCTAACTATCTACCTAATTATCTACCTAACTATCTACCTAACTATCTACCTAACTATCTACCTAACTATCTACCTAACTATCTACCTAATTATCTACCTAACTATCTACCTAATTATCTACCTAACTATCTACCTAACTATCTACCTAACTATCTACCTAACTATCTACCTAACTATCTACCTAACTATCTACCTAACTATCTACCTAACTATCTACCTAATTATCTACCTAATTATCTACCTAACTATCTACCTAATTATCTACCTAACTATCTACTTAACTATCTACCTAATTATCTACCTAACTATCTACCTAACTATCTACCTAACTATCTACCTCACTATCTACCTAACTATCTACCTCACTATCTACCTAACTATCTACCTAACTATCTACCTAACTATCTACCTAACTATCTACCTAACTATCTAACTAACTATCTACCTAATTATCTACCTAACTATCTACCTAACTATCTACCTAACTATCTACCTAACTATCTACCTAACTATCTACCTAACTATCTACCTAACTATCTACCTAACTATCTACCTAACTATCTACCTAACTATCTACCTAACTATCTACCTAACTATCTACCTAATTATCTACCTAACTATCTACCTAACTATCTACCTAACTATCTACCTAACTATCTACCTAACTATATACCTAACTATCTACCTAACTATCTACCTAATTATCTACCTAACTATCTACCTAACTATCTACCTAACTATCTACCTAACTATCTACCTAACTATCTACCTAATTATCTACCTAACTATCTACCTAACTATCTACCTAACTATCTACCTAACTATCTACTTAACTATCTACCTAACTATCTACCTAACTATCTACCTAACTATCTACCTAACTATCTACCTAACTATCTACCTAACTATCTACCTAATTATCTACCTAACTATCTACCTAATTATCTACCTATCTACCTAATTATCTACCTAACTATCTACCTAACTATCTACCTAATTATCTACCTAATATCTACCTAACTATCTACCTAACTATCTACCTAACTACCTACCTAACTATCTACCTAATTATCTACCTAACTATCTACCTAACTATCTACCTAACTATCTACCTAACTATCTACCTTAACTACTACCTAACTATCTACCTAACTATCTACCTAACTATCTACCTAACTATCTACCTAACTATCTACCTAACTATCTACCTAACTATCTACCTAACTATCTACCTAACTATCTACCTAACTATCTACCTAACTATCTACCTAACTATCTACCTAACTATCTACCTAACTATCTACCTAATTATCTACCTAACTATCTACCTAACTATCTACCTAACTATCTACCTAACTATCTACCTAACTATCTACCTAACTATCTACCTAATTATCTACCTAACTATCTACCTAACTATCTACCTAACTATCTACCTAACTATCTACCTAACTATCTACCTAATTATCTACCTAACTATCTTCCTAATTATCTACCTAACTATCTACCTAACTATCTACCTAATTATCTACCTAACTATCTACCTAACTATCTACCTAATTATCTACCTAACTATCTACTAACTATCTACCTAACTATCTACCTAACTAGCTACCTAACTATCTACCTAATTATCTACCTAACTATCTACCTAACTATCTACCTAACTATCTACCTAATATCTACCTAACTATCTACCTAACTATCTACCTAACTATCTACCTAACTATCTACCTAATTATCTACCTAACTATCTACCTAACTATCTACCTAACTATCTACCTAACTATCTACCTAACTATCTACCTAATTATCTACCTAACTATCACCTAACTATCTACCTAACTATCTACCTAACTATCTACCTAACTATCTACCTAACTATCTACCTAATTATCTACCTAACTATCTACCTACTATAACATCTATCTACCTAACTATCTACCTAACTATCTACCTAACTATCTACCTAACTATCTACCTAACTATCTACCTAACTATCTACCTAACTATCTACCTAACTATCTACCTAACTATCTACCTAACTATCTACCTAACTATCTACCTAACTATCTACCTAACTATCTACCTAACTATCTACCTAACTATCTACCTAATTATCTACCTAACTATCTACCTAACTATCTACCTAACTATCTACCTAACTATCTACCTAATATCTACCTAACTATCTACCTAACTATCTACCTAACTATCTACCTAACTATCTACCTAACTATCTACCTAACTATCTACCTAACTATCTACCTAACTATCTACCTAACTATCTACCTAACATCTACCTAATTATCTACCTAACTATCTACCTAACTATCTACCTAACTATCTACCTAACTATCTACCTAACTATCTACCTAACTATCTACCTAACTATCTACCTAACTATCTACCTAACTATCTACCTAACTATCTACCTAACTATCTACCTAACTATCTACCTAACTATCTACCTAACTATCTACCTAACTATCTACCTAACTATCTACCTAACTATCTACCTAACTATCTACCTAACTATCTACCTAACTATCTACCTAACTATCTACCTAACTATCTACCTAACTATCTACCTAACTATCTACCTAACTATCTACCTAACTATCTACCTAACTATCTACCTAATTATCTACCTAACTATCTACCTAATTATCTACCTAACTATCTACCTAACTATCTACCTAACTATCTACCTAAATATCTACCTAACTATCTACCTAACTATCTACCTAACTATCTACCTAACTATCTACCTAACTATCTACCTAACTATCTACCTAACTATCTACCTAACTATCTACCTAACTATCTACCTAACTATCTACCTAACTATCTACCTAACTATCTACCTAACTATCTACCTAACTATCTACCTAACTATCTACCTAACTATCTACCTAACTATCTACCTAACTATCTACCTAACTATCTACCTAACTATCTACCTAACTATCTACCTAACTATCTACCTAACTATCTACCTAATTATCTACCTAACTATCTACCTAACTATCTACCTAACTATCTACCTAACTATCTACCTAACTATCTACCTAACTATCTACCTAACTATCTACCTAACTATCTACCTAACTATCTACCTAACTATCTACCTAACTATCTACCTAACTATCTACCTAACTATCTACCTAACTATCTACCTAACTATCTACCTAATTATCTACCTAACTATCTACCTAACTATCTACCTAATTATCTACCTAACTATCTACCTAACTATCTACCTAATTATCTACCTAATTATCTACCTAACTATCTACCTAACTATCTACCTAACTATCTACCTAACTATCTACCTAACTGTCTACCTAATTATCTACCTAACTATCTACCTAACTATCTACCTAACTATCTACCTAACTATCTACCTAACTATCTACCTAATTATCTACCTAACTATCTACCTAACTATCTACCTAATTATCTACCTAACTATCTACCTAACTATCTACCTAACTATCTACCTAACTATCTACCTAACTATCTACCTAACTATCTACCTAACTATCTACCTAATTATCTACCTAACTATCTACCTAACTATCTACCTAACTATCTACCTAATTATCTACCTAACTATCTACCTAACTATCTACCTAATTATCTACCTAACTATCTACCTAACTATCTACCTAACTATCTACCTAACTATCTACCTAACTATCTACCTAACTATCTACCTAACTATCTACCTAACTATCTACCTAACTATCTACCTAACTATCTACCTAACTATCTACCTAACTATCTACCTAACTATCTACCTAATATCTACCTAACTATCTACCTAACTATCTACCTAACTATCTACCTAACTATCTACCTAACTATCTACCTAACTATCTACCTAACTATCTACCTAACTATCTACCTAATTATCTACCTAACTATCTACCTAACTATCTACCTAACTATCTACCTAACTATCTACCTAACTATCTACCTAACTATCTACCTAACTATCTACCTAACTATCTACCTAACTATCTACCTAACTATCTACCTAACTATCTACCTAATTATCTACCTAACTATCTACCTAACTATCTACCTAATTATCTACCTAACTTATCTACCTAACTATCTACCTAACTATCTACCTAACTATCTACCTAACTATCTACCTAATTATCTACCTAACTATCTACCTAACTATCTACCTAACTATCTACCTAACTATCTACCTAACTATCTACCTAATTATCTACCTAACTATCTACCTAACTATCTACCTAACTATCTACCTAACTATCTACCTAACTATCTACCTAACTATCTACCTAACTATCTACCTAACTATCTACCTAACTATCTACCTAACTATCTACCTAACTATCTACCTAACTATCTACCTAACTATCTACCTAACTATCTACCTAACTATCTACCTAACTATCTACCTAACTATCTACCTAACTATCTACCTAACTATCTACCTAACTATCTACCTAACTATCTACCTAACTATCTACCTAACTATCTACCTAACTATCTACCTAACTATCTACCTAACTATCTACCTAACTATCTACCTAACTATCTACCTAATTATCTACCTAACTATCTACCTAACTATCTACCTAACTATCTACCTAACTATCTACCTAATTATCTACCTAAACTATCTACCTAACTATCTACCTAACTATCTACCTAACTATCTACCTAACTATCTACCTAATTATCTACCTAACTATCTACCTAACTATCTACCTAACTATCTACCTAACTATCTACCTAACTATTACCTAACTATCTACCTAACTATCTCAATCTACCTACTATCTACCTAACTATCTACCTAACTATCTACCTAATTATCTACCTAACTATCTACCTAATTATCTACCTAATTATCTACCTAACTATCTACCTAATTATCTACCTAACTATCTACCTAACTATCTACCTAATTATCTACCTAAATATCTACCTAACTATCTACCTAACTATCTACCTAACTACCTACCTAATTATCTACCTAATTATCTACCTAACTATC